>JADIOY010000087.1:0-37821 GCA_018344475.1 Xiuguozyma silvatica | reverse complement strand
GGGGAGGGTGGGTATGGTGAGAGCCAGCGAGATCAGCCAGACCAGACACCATCAACTGAGTTTGGTCAAAGGGGTCAAAGGGGTCAAGACCCACAGTCTCAAACCACCTACCTTTTCTCCTCAACCAACCAGCTCTTCATATCCTTGTAACTCGTGTGGCTCGTCTTGAACAGAGCCTTCTCGAAGCTCTCGAGCGTGTTCAAAAAGTCCTGGTTGTCGCCGGCGAATTGGTCGTTCAGCTTGTAACTGAGGTCGTTGATCTCGGCGGCCCGGTCCACAAGCATCTTGCTGATCAGATCCACGAGCTCCTTGTCGTTGTACAGGAACGCCCAGCGCGCCACGACCTTGTAGTAGTACAGGTACGGCGCCAGGTTGATGTGCAACGAGTCCGATTTGATGAAGTTGATGAACTGCCGGCTCAGGAACTCCGGCTCGACGAACCGCACAAACGACTCGTCCTCCCGCTCGCCGCCGATCGGGATCGTGCCGAGGATCTCGGCCAGCCAGATAGGCATCTCGACCTTGTCCTGCTCGGTGATGGGCTCACCGGGGCGGCCAGCCAGGTACCCAAGGCCTGGAATCGGCATGTTGAACTTGACGGGCAGCTTCTGGCCCTCTGCGAGAATCTCGTCGATGTCGTAGTAGCTCATTACTCAAGATAAAAAGGGTATGTAAATAGGTCTAGTTCAGTCCGCGTTCGCGTCTCATCGCTGAAAAATTGCAGCGTAAAAGTGTAGAATAGATGCGGGTAAATTTCTATAGTAAATACGTAGTGTGAGAGAGGCGGCCTACTGGAGAAGCTCGTCCCTGAAGTGCGGCTTCTTGTTGATGAACTTGGCCATCCGGCGGTCCCGAAGGTCGGCCGATCTGGCAGCACGGGTCCACACGCGCTTCTGCGTCTGGTACTGCTGCCGGTCCATCTGCTGCGCCAGGCCCCGCCTCGTCTCGGCGGCCATCACCGTACCTTCACCTTCGCCGAGCTCACGCTCTGGAGGCAGGTTCTGTCTGTAGTACCGGGCGAGCGACCGGTGGCCCACAACCATACCGTTCGGCAGGTGCAGGCCGTACGAGCTGGCGTACATGTTGTCGGCGTCGTCGGCAACATCAGCGTTCGTCATCTCGTCGTCCTCGTCGTCACCGTCACCTTCACCGTCGTCGCTCACGTCCTCCCAGTCGTCCTCGTCGCCCTCGTCGCCCTCACCTTCGCCCTCTCCGTACGTCGAGGAAAAGTCGTAGAACTGGCCCACCTCAAGCTTTTCGTCCTCGCTCTCGTAGGGGATCCGGCAGTGGCCCTTGGCCAGCATGTGCTGGCGCACGGCCTCCAGGTTGCGGCCCTGGTAGTTGCACACGAGGCAGACGTTACCGTAGCCAAGCTTCTCGCCAAGGTACTCAATAAGGCCCGACTTGTCCACCAGGTACGTTGGCTCAGGGATGTACAGGCCGTGCTTCTTGGACATGTGCTCGACGCTCGAGTCGAGGTCCGCAGAGTGCCGGCCGCAGAACAGGCAGTCGTCCAGCGGGATGTCTACCTTGTTGGCAAGCTTCTCCCTGATGAGCTTCTCCTGCAGCTGGCTGTCGTCTAAACCGGCCTCGTCGCCCTCGATCGTGTCGATGTCCTTCTGGATCCCTTGCTTCAGCTCCTTCTCGTCGGACTCGGTGCTCTTGGGCTCCACAACCAGCGCTCCGTCGGCGCTGATCTTGGCAGTGCCGGCACGTGTAGCCATTCTCTCTCTGGCGAGCAGAAGCAGTTGGCGCTTCTTCTCCAAAAGATCAGCCTTGGCTCTCTTTCTCTCCTCCTTCTTGCTCAGAGGAGCCTCGTCGGCGTTCTCATCAGCGGCAATAGATTCAGTGGCAGCGACCTTGCTGTTGAAGATATCTTCGGAAATCGGAGGCAGCTGCGCCACTCTCCGCTTCAGGTTGTACCTGTGCCACTCGGTCTTCATGTGCTGTCTCTGGTCATCCGAGTTCTGGAAGGCCAGGCCACAACTG
The DNA here is from genome assembly GCA_018344475.1 of Xiuguozyma silvatica. Lineage (NCBI taxonomy): Eukaryota > Fungi > Ascomycota > Pichiomycetes > Pichiales > Pichiaceae > Xiuguozyma > Xiuguozyma silvatica. The sequence goes on along the minus strand of JADIOY010000087.1, from coordinate 35,832 downwards.
TTGCAAGTGTATCTCGTCATGGTTGTGTGTGTGTTAGTAAGCCTGAAGAATTCTAAGAATTTTTTTAGAATTTTTTTTTTCACTTTGCCCTGCAGCACCGCCTTGCACCGCCTTGCACCGCCCGGAGGTAGTCTAGGCCTTCTTCTTTGGCAGATTCTCGGGCTCGGTGGCTCTAGGATTCTCGACAAAGTACTTGTGTGTCAAGACCTTGGCAGTGCTCCAGCGGGCGTTCGGGTCCATCGTAAGCATGCCGCACATGATGTCGAGTGCGCTCTCAGTGGCGGCAGGGAACCGGTTCTGCAGCTCCTGCCTCGACGGCGGTGGGAACATCTGCAGGTTGTTGTAGCTGGGAAGGTGGCTCACTCCGGGCCAGACCTTCTCGGTAGGGGTGCCGAGGGCCTGGAAAGTGACTGTCACCTGGTCGGTGTCGTCCTTGCCGGCGAGGTACGGCATCCTGAGCATCATCTCGGCGAAGATGACGCCAACGGCCCACACATCAATTGCCTCAGAGTAGTGCTGCGAACCGAAGAGCAGCTCGGGCGCTCTGTACCAGCGGGTCACCACGTTGGACGTGAACTTCTCGTTGGGGCCTCCCAACGCCCTGGCAAGACCAAAATCGGCCAGTTTGAGCACGCCCGTCGGGGAGATCAGCAGGTTGGACGGCTTGAGGTCCCTGTGCAGTATGCCGTTGCGGTGGCAGTGGTGTAGGCCGCGCAGCGTCATCAGGAGCCAGCTCTTGACGTCTGCGGGAACGATCATGATCTTCCGGTCATTGATGACCTGCTCGAGGTCGCTCGGGAGAAACTCGAGCACGAGGTTCAGGTTCTTGCCAACGTCCGAGAACACGTCGATCAGCTCGATCACGTTGTCGTGGTGCAGCTCCGGCAGGTACTTGACCTCTCGGATGGCAGACATGTCGAGGCCGTCTTTGAATCCGCCCGTCTTGATCTCCTTGATGGCCACACGCTTCTTGCTCGACAGCTGCTCACCCAAGTAAACAACGGCGTAGGTACCTTCACCGACCTTGCGGTCCTTTGTATATTGGGATGACATCGAGTTGGCTAGTTGCACTATAAAAAGGCCACTATAAAAAGGCCACTATAAAAATGCCGCTGAAAAATGCCGCTGAAAAATGCCACTGAGAGTCCACTGAAAAATGCCACTGAAAAAACCCCAGAGCTATCTCGAGCGCATCGCAGAATCTGCCTTAATCAGTTGGGGCTGGGCCTTTTTTTTTTTTAGTAGGGGGCTTGATTACTATTTTCTCCCCATTTCCACCACTTGACTGTTCCAATGATAAGCGCCCTGCTGATAACGGCACTGCTGAACGGGGCAGCCGGCCAGACCGTGCCGGACTCCCTGCCAGACTGGGCCAGTGTGTACGACTTGGGCGGTCTCGGGGACGCCCAGGGCGGCTCTATCCCCCACAGAACCATGCCGAACCCCGACGAAGACGACGTTAGTGTGCCGCTGCTCGTCCTGCTCGGAATGGGCTCAGGCTTCTTCTTCATCGTCGTGGTTGGCGTCTTCCTGTTCTTTGTGCACATGCTGATCACGCGCCGCCGGATCCGGCTCACCAACGACGCTCCGGGTGCTCTGGATGACCTTGCATTGGAGGCTGAGGAGGATAGGAGGGCCCTGGACGAGCTGCCGCCGAACGAGCAGGAGCTCTACTTCCAGGCCAAGGACTTCATCAAGCTGAACCAGCCGATCAGCTACGACTTGACTCTGTCGCAGTCGCTGATCATCCAGGAGAAGGGAGTGCGTGCCTGGGAGTTCAAGCCGAACGTTGAGAACGTCGACCGCATCTCCGTCCACGACCGCACAGAGGTCCGCTTCGCCCAGGACGAAGGCCAGGAGCTCTCCATCCAGACTAACTTCCCCGTGCCGAAGGACAACGACGTTTACTACTTCGAGACAAAGCTCTACGAGGTTCCTGACCCGGACCACACCACCTTCTCGATCGGCCTCTCCACCTTCCCATACCCTTATTTCCGCCTCCCTGGTCGCCACCGGTTCTCTGTGGCGTACGACTCGGACGGCTCTCGCCGTTACAACCAGCCGTTCCCGCTCGCTGGCTTTAATGGACTCGGCATCTTCCCGCAATTAGAGCAGGGAGACGTCATCGGATGCGGACTGAGAACTCGCTCGAAGGCCGTCTTCTGGACACACAACGGCAAGAAGCTCTCCGAGTCTAAGATCGGCGGCCACATCAAACTCCCGAAGGAGTTCCAGTTCTACCCTACGCTGGGAGCGAACAACAGGGCCCAGATGCACGTCAACCTCGGCCAGATGGGATACGTCTTCATCGAGGCCAACGTGAAGCGCTGGGGCTTTGGCCCACTGCAAGGGAACGAGCTGCCGCCACCGATGTACCTCAAGTACAACCCTGATGTTCTCTTGGAGAGCTCTGACCTCGATCCGAACGACCTCAACTTGCGCAATGGTGACTTCCCGCCAGACTTTTACGAGCATGTCGCCACCCCTGCACAGTTCACAGACGTCGACTCCGACGACGACGACGAGATCACTCTGAGAACTTTGCGCGAGCAGCAGCAGCAGCAGCAACAACAACAACAACAATTAACCAGCCAGACTCCACCTGCAGACCCTCCCGCACACCCACCATCGTATGTGGATGTGCTCGACGCTGAGCACGTAGAGGCTGTTGAGGCAACGAATGAAGCTATCAGAAGGGAGTCTTCAACTGCGCTGTTGGTGGGCTCAGCCGGCGCCGGTGACCACAACGACGACGATGCCGACACTTCGGATAATTAGATTAGATTTGGGTAAGATCATAATATATTGGGTACGGTTTTGACATTAACTGTAGTTAGAATTAAGAGGTGGCTTCCGCTACTCGCAAAGCCACTTTGCATGCACATGCCACCGGCCGGTGGCTTCGTTTGGAACGACGAGTCTCCACTCGCCTTCTTCTCTAAGTGTCTTTCTGGCCTCCCAGATATTGTCTTCAAGTCTATCGAATGCAGTGAACTCTCCCGATGGGGACACCAGCATGCATCTGAAGCTGTTCAGTGCCTCGTCGGCGTCTTTCTGGAGGTCATTCAGGAAAGCTTTCAGGATGAAGCCGTATGAGTTCGTCAGTGCCAGGTTGTACACCTGCGGTTCCTTGATGTAGATTTCGATGGACGTCTTCTCAGGCGAGAGCTGGCTCGTACGGGTCCACTCCATAGTGCCGGAACGGCCTCTGTGGAAGCAAGGAACGGAGAGCAGCAGTGAGTATTCGTTGGCAGCAGATGATTTACCGTAGCAGCACACAAATCCTACTGGGCAGTTCGTTGGCATCGTAGACTTGATCTTGGCCAAACGGCGCCCGTTCTTCCAGTGTGGCTGCACGAAGCATTCCTCTGGAGTGAAGTTCGAGACGTCGAGTGGGTTGACGGTGGCGGTGACCTCATAGTCTGTCGGAACTTCAAGGTCGAAGTCTATCACCTCATAGTCATGCAAACGGAAGAGAGCCTGGTTGAACTTGTAGAGTCTCAGACCGTTCTCGATGAAGGATGGGTAAAGGGGCGGCAGGGCGAGCTGTGCGAGAGGGTCGAGCGGTGGCATAATATGCTGATTGTCGACATGCAGAGGGACGTGCGTGTACACAAGGTCAAGCGGCTTGGCAAGGAAGTAGAAGTCGAAGTTCTCCTCAAGAACACTCTGCGACTTGACATTAAGCTCCCTAGAGACGACCCTGTTGGTAGGGTTTCCAAGGGAGACATCGATAAGTCTGTACTCACCGTCAATAAGGACAGAGATCCAGGAGTGATTCAAAGTGAGCAAACCTTGGTCTCTCTGGCGTGTCTGGCTGTCATCGATCTCGAAGGGTCCCTTGAAGTGTCCGAGGACAATCTCTGCATCAAGCTTGATTGCTTGAGCCATCAGGAAAAACAGCCATGTGAGTTGGTGAGGGGTACATTTTCCCTCATCTAGTAGGTCGCGCACGTTTCTGCTGCCGGGCATAACCTTAGTGCTGAGCTTCTCGTTAGGTAGATGGCGAAGCTCAAATCTAGTGGCCAGATAGGTGTAAATGGCTCTGATCTTCTCGAGCCTTGTGTTGAAGTGGTCGTCTATCTTGTCGTGGACCACTTTGTCTAGGATTGTACTCCTCTCTGGAGGCAGGCTGTCGATGTACCTGTCAACATGTGCAAGAGGAGTCGAGTCAATGCTGAACCCGTCGCTGCCGTCGGAGACGACTTCATTTTTGTTTAACGAAGTCAAGAACTTATGAGGGGCGAGGATCAGTTCAGGGTCCTCATCGACAGCGCGGGACTTGCGGTGGGCTCTGGCCTTGCCCGTGATAGTCTTGACTCTTTCGAGGCCGATCTCCGGGTCAAGGATACCAGAGGAGTCTGCCAAGGAGGTGTTTGATTCACTCAGAGACAACTCTGCGAGTTTCTCATCGCCCAAGTGGAAGATCTGCTCGTCCAAGGTGGGACCCTTCTGGGACTTGCCCATAAACCTCCGGAGGAAGCCGGAGCGGCGCGCAGACGAGCTGTTGCGGTCTGAATCCTGGAAGAGACGCGAGAACATCTCCTGGTTCTGCAAAAGAGACATACGCCTGCTGTCCTTGTGGCGCATGTAGGATCCGGCGGAGGTGGCGGAGAGGTCGGAGTGGCCGAATGCGGAGGACTTCTCTGTGTCCGTAGACAGCGTCGAGTCGAGCAGCTGCTGCGAGTAAGACGAGCGCAGCTTTGGCGGGGTGTCGTAGGTATGCTTTGGTGGGATCGGTGGGAGGTTCTTGAGCAGATCGTCGCCGTTGGTTCCAGAGCTTCCGCTGCCACTGCTACCGGTGCTGCCTTCCTTCTGGTCCTCGAAGTCACTGTAGGAGTAGCTCTGGTGCTTGAGGGAGAAGGTGTCTGAGTTTTCTGGAGAGCTGGAGGGAACCGGCGAGGGGATCTTGGGCCGAGTGGCCAACTTGGAGAGTGACAGATTCGATTCGGAACGTCCCGTTGGAGAGTCACCGTACTGCGATCTCGTCGACAGCAGGGACGGGGAGCTCGAGTTGTTTCGGGAGAAGCGCAATTGGGAGACGTTCGGGTGGCTGGAGGACTCCGTGATGTGCAGAACCTTGACATGACGGGCCGGGAAGCTGCCGAACAGCTTTGTTCTGAGTGACTTTCCGTAGTATGTGCACTGGTCAGGGCTTACACGGAGAACCTCGATGATATCGTCCTCGATGAAGCCGAGGTCGCGGGACTTGTCGTCGCCGGACCAGCTATAGATAGCCTTCGCTTTGAACGGGGGAGGCGTCATTGCAGAGGGCACACTGTGAAGCTACGAGAAGATAGTGAGGGGGAATGTGCAGGAATAAGCTCGAGGAAAAATGAGAGAGAGATGTAAGGGGCCGTCGGAGTGTAATTTAGCCGGATTAGGCAAGAGTAAATAGATGGTCCTCTGGAAAGAGCCAGGGGCCAGCCAGCCCCGATCTGTGGGAGGGGGAAAAAAAAGCAGCTCTTCAAAAAAAGCCTTGGGGAATACCCTGGCAACGGGTGCTAGAGGTGGCCTCTGACTCTTGGCTATATTAATCTATCGGTCTGTATTTATGGAAAATTCTATGTAGTAAAGGATGGTGCTTGTGAGAAACACTCCGGGGCCGTGGCCCGAGTGTTTCTCTAGGAAATGACACATGAACAGCCCTTGGGTTCCACGTCGTGCGGCTTTGCATTCCCATTCCGTGTTGGCTCTGACCGGGCCGGTGTCTGCTCGGCTTTCCCGAGTTCCTGGTTGGTTTGGCCACTACCAGGTTGTACGGTGCCATCTCTGTCATCACCGTCTCCGTCAGCGTCGCCGTCAGCGTCGCCGTCAGCGTCGCACTTGCCAGCCACAGGCGCTATCTTCGTAGTAGCCTCGGAGTCTTTTTCAGCCTGTGTAGCTTCCTTGCTCTTGCCCTCGCCATTCCATACATCAGACCCTCTCACCGAACCCGTTCCCCTCGAACCCGGGCTGTTGCTGGCCGCACGCACAGACTTCACCTGAAGCTCTGGTGTCGGTTTGCTCGGCTGTATTCCTTGCTTCACCTCCTGCTGGTGCTCGAGACCCAACGTAGCCGCCTCCGTAAACACCTCGTTCACTTTGTAGCCGGTCAAGGCACTGCACTCGATCACCCCGGACAAGTCGAATTGGTCGACGAGCTTCTGGGCATCCTCTTTCGATATCTGTCGGGCGTTGTCCAGATCGCTCTTGCAACCGACCACCAGACCCTTCGGCTTCACCATCTCCGGCTCGTACAGCTGCCGTAGCTCGTAGTACCGGTTGACCCGCAGGTACAGGTTATTGTAGCTGGCATCCTCTATAATGCTGTAGCAGAGCAGCACAACATCGCAATCCAGGATCTTGCGCCAACCCTCCAGGTCATCCGCAAGCATCCCGTCAACGGTGTCGTACACCTCGAGGTCCTGCTTATCGGCGCCTATCTCGACGTTCACAAAGAACGTCTCCTCGACGGAGCCGTCCTCCTGGCCGGGCTTGAACATTCCCATCAGAAACCGTGTCACGAGCGAGGTCTTTCCACAGCCACTGTCACCCACGACGCATATTTTGATCATATCGGTTCTAATGCGGGGAGGGGGGAAGAGTGAGAAGAGGGGAGGTTTTCACCCCAGGGCAAAGCATCCCAATATATAATACATAATTTTCACAAGCCTCTGCGCCAGGCAGCGCCGGCAGCGCAGGCACAACCGTTAGATCACTCGTAAATCCGGGCGTTTTATCTCTTGTCGTTTCTTTTGGCGCATAGAAAAAAAAACCGTTGGGAAAAAAAGTGGCGCCTGAACCAATCCGGAATTGCAAACGGTCGGAGCCTCTGTGGCCCAAAGGAGTTACCTTCCCCTCTTTGGAATCATTTCTTTTGGCCTGCACAACGTGCCGCCTATCAGCTCGCCTAGAAAACAGTGTATGCATTATGTCCCGAATCTCCGCAGAAACCAGGTTGGTGTGCAGTGCTACGTGCAGTGCTACGGTACCGGATGCGACTCCTTGTTGCGTCCGAGTGTCTTTTTTTTTCTTGCCCAGCACCTGTCCAGGTACATGCTCCTATCCGTTGTTTCCCAGCTTCTGGAATTTGTGCAACATGCGGCCTGTCTCTACTGCGGGGACTGAGCCCCTTTCGCATTAGGGCGGCACCATTTTATTGCTATCGTATCGTACGTTCTTCACTCGGACTGTGAAGTTTCTATCTATTGCTCTATCTCTCCCTTCCCTTCCCTTCCCTTCCCTTCCCTCCTCATCTCTTTACTCTGAGAGCCCTTTCTCCTAAACTTGGCTACTTGACAGTGGACTAGAATTTCCCCGTTTGTCCCCCTACTACAGAAACAATGCATCACTCTGGCTAGACAAACAATGTAAACCACGGATTCCCACTGTCATATGAATATGGAGATATCATCGGAAGCGTATGTATAAATCCAAATGATGTATTATTAGATTGTGGTTTCTTTTTTTTTTCTTGTAAAAAAAAAAAACTGTAGCCGGTGTAGCTTACTCGCTCATTTTTGCATCGAGCAACCGCAGGTTCTCGTCGAGTACCTTGCAGCAACGGTTAAACGTCAATGTGTTTCCCTTCAACTTGGCCACCTTGATGAAGCTGCCGCCAAATCCGTACTGTGCCCCGATCTTGTCGTCGAAGACCACCTTGAATGTAGTCGGCTTCCCGGAACCAGCAAAAGAGCAGATAAGCTCTTTGGCGTCTGTAGGGGACTGCGAAATCGAAATGTTGGTGCGTCTATTGTTCTCCCCAAGGAAAAAGTCCATCGCATCCTGTGACGTCAAGTAGTCCGTCTCAATATAGTACTCGCTCGTCACCATTCCGAACAAGTTCTTAGCACGGTTTCTATTTTTGTGCTGCTTCGATCCCTGCTCCCTCGCTGTAGTATCGCCACTGGAGATCGCTCTCTTTTTCTTCGGCACCATTGTCTGCAGAACGCGTTTAAACCAGCTAGGTCTTTCTGTAAAGACCTCCTCCATCGTGGCACTTTGTCTGCGGTCAGCCCTGGTGTTCACGACGGGTAGCTCGACAGGTTGCTGTTCGAACTCCCTCTCTTCGATCACCGGAGAGACAGTAGGCCTTCCCTCGCGACGCGTTCTGGCAATAACTGGATCCGCAGGAGAAAGGTCCGGTGCTTTCTTGAACAACGAAGAGGCACGTGTGGCGGTAGTCGCCCACGACATTCGGGCAAGAATACTGCTAGCTCTTCTGCCCGATGCCGTCGATTTATCAGCGGTTTCTACCGTCGGATTCTTCTGGCTGAGCGAGGTGCGCTTCAACTCGTCCAAAATAGTTGGGTCCACCTTGTTTTCTTCGTCGAAGATGGTGTCGGCAGCAACTGCAGACACCATCGCACCAACATTTCTGCCGGTACCTGTTCCAGAACATGCACTGACATCCTCGTCGGGGTCGGCAAAGACGGACTCCCTGACCGGCCGAGAAGAAAGATTTGTCTCCTTCTTTTTCTGCTTTTCAGGGGTCAGACTCAGACGCTTGCTTCCGTTGTTCTCTTTAGGAAGCTCGTAGTTCTCGCCAGCCATCAGAGAGCACCGGATGTTAGGGTTGTAAGCCTGAGAGTTCTGGCTAGAAAGGGAGTCGGCCTTCCGGTGAACCTTTACCTCGTTGATCGTTGGCTCGTAGATCAGGTTCTTCTGGCAAGCGGCCTCATCGGCGTCGGCAAACTTGTCGGACAGCTGAACCTTGTCCTTCGAGGAGGTCACAATCGGCATAACCTGGGCAGTGTGAACGCTGTATGAATAGTCCAGCGTGGACGCGCCGACAGTGTTACCGGTGACACGGCTCCAGCGACGAGGAGACGCTTCTGTAGGAACGGCAAGGTGGAATTGCTTGTTGCTCTGAGACTGGTTGTAGCTGTCGATCGTGACAGAGCTCTTTTCAGGCTTGAGGAACGACGACAGATTTCTCGACGAGGAAGAGGCAAGTCTTTTCGTGATGACCGGGACGGTGGAGACCGTCGTGTTTGGAGTATCGTTCTCATGAACAGGAGAAGCCTCAAAGGAGCTGGTGTCGATCCCAAGTTTCTGAAGCGCAGAGGAACCGGAGGAGCGGGAGCCAGAGTGTTGACGGGTTTTTGGATCTAGCCGCGACACATAGTTGGGCTCCTCTGGAATTGGCTCGTGGAGATCTGCAGCGAAGATGGACATCTTGGACAGTGGAGAAAGTGCGGCCGATTTGACAGAGAGACGGTACTGAGAAGTCCTCTCGGTCTTCTGAGGAGTACGTGGTGGTGGTGGAGGTGGAACCTTTCTCTGAGTCCGCTTGTGCTTTCTTGGAGCCCGTGGTGGTTCATCCTCATGAATTGTGAAGAAGTTGCCATCGTCCTCGCTGACACTGCTGGAGCTCGAACTGCCCTCGAAGATAGTATCAACCAGGTAGCGGAACTCTGCCAGAGAGTCACTTTCGGTCTTCTTCTTGCGCGAAGGGCGATTCTTTGATCTCGACTTCGTCTTGGACTTTGTTGTTGTCGTTGGCTTTGCAGGTGCATTGGCCGTCTGGAATGAAACGGACTTGTTGAACGAAGAGGAAGCCTTGAATCCTTGCGAAGCGTGTTTGCCTGCAACCGTTGAAGTTCTCTTACGAGGTGTCGACACAGCGCTGGCGCCCACAGCTGTAGGGATCTCCTTGACAGAGGTCTGGAGGACCTTGCCGTTCTCATCCTCGATTGTTGTCTTCACGACAGAGACAGACTTTGGCAGTGTCTGTGCAACCTCCTGCAGTCCGTCAGCTGTATCGTTGTTCTGAGCGAGGGCAAGGAACTGGTTGTAGTTGGAATCAGAGTTCAGAAGAGAGCGTATGCTAGACTCCTTCGACACCTTCGACTTTTGCGACTTCTGCGACTTCTGCGACTTCTGCGACTTCTGCGACTTCCGTCTGATCACTGCTTCCTCTGGCTCGGTCACGGCAGAAACAGATGGTTTGGCATCTTCGACAGCCTTTTTTGCCGGAGGAAGCGAGAGTCTCACGTTCATTTCAGAAGGTGTCAGAGGCAGAGGAGAGCGAGGAGTCTGGCGGGTCCTGTCTCCTTCACGACGGGCCTCTCCGAAGTCAAACTGGGCGTAGTCGGTCTCACCCTCGGCGACGTGCGTACGCTTGTAGTTTTCGAGCAGGTGGTAGAACATCTTCTCTGAGTTGGCGACAGGTGAATGCAGCTTTGTGAGAATGGTAGCCTGTGGGACGTTGTGCCACAGCGTCTGGAGATTGTGGAGAATGGCACTGTCCGGGTTGTAGACCGGGGCAGCGATATCGAGCTGGGCGAGCTGTGCCGCGACAGCGTCGGCACTGCTACTGCGGGACTCGAGTGTCGGTCTGTACTTGAGCATGAACGGGTGGCGGGAGATGTCCTCGATGGAGATTCTCTGTGCCGGGTTGACGCGGAGCATCCGTGCAATGAGGTCGCGGGCCTCTGGGGCGAGGCTCGACGGCATGTGGAAGCGTCCGGATTGGACCTTCATGAGAAGAGTCCGAACGTTAGGGTCATCGAACGGCAGATGGCCCGTCAGCAAAGCAAAGAGAATGACTCCGCAGGACCAGACGTCGGAGGGGGAGCCGTGGTATGCTTTGCCTGCAACTATCTCCGGAGACGCGTAGTGCGGGGAGCCGCAGGAGGTCTCGAGCAGTTTCTGGCGCGTTTCGAGGGCGGCCATGCCGAAGTCGGCGATCTTGATGTTTCCGTCGCCGTCGAGCAGGATGTTCTCTGGCTTGAGGTCGCGATGGCAGATCTGGAACTTGTGGCAGTAGGCGACGGCGTCTATAATCTGGCCGAAGTAGCGGGCGGCCTCAGTCTCGCTGAGACGCCCGTGAGAGATCAGGTAGTCAAACAGCTCGCCACCTTCAACGTACTCGAGCACGAGGTAGAGCTCGGAGCGGTTCTCCCACACGTCGTAGAGCCCCATGATGTGCGGGTGTGAGATCAGCTTCATGATGATGATCTCGCGCTCTATTCCGTACGGGAGGCCGTTCTGGTCGATCTTCGGCTTCCCGCGCCTAGTCATCTGCGCATTAAGGCCACCTTTGGCCTTCGGGATGATCTTGATGGCGGCGAGTTGTCCGCTGCCGGAGTGCTTGGCGAGCCGGACACGGCCCGTCGAGCCTCGTCCCAGGGTACGCCCAAGCCTCCAAGGGCCAACCCTGTTCTCGGTCTTGCGCTTGCCGTTCTCTTGGGCATTCGAGAGCCGCTTTGCACGCTGGACACTTGCCACGACCCGGTCTATCTGGGGGTTACAGCCACTGCCGGCCCCATTCTCAGCACCTATACCATTTCCATTGGCAGCCCGCCTATTAGTGGTAGCCGCGACGGCGGCGTGCCTGGCAAAAGATGACATCTGGGATTATATGTATATGATTTCGCTTGTTCCTGGACCTTGCTGCTGCGTCGTTCGGTTGCCCTCTGTGGGTGTATTAAAACGAAGTGGCGAAGGGAAGAAGAGCGGGACTGCTAGTTAAATGAGATAGACAGTGAGGGGACTGGCCCCCTCTATTTTCTTTTTTCCTCCTTTTGCGCGACGATCGGAGCGTGAGCGCGTTTTTTTTTTTTTTTTTTTTTTTTTTAGCGAGGGACCTATGTATGTATGGGGTATGGTCTGAGGATTACGGTCTGAGGGCACAGCCTTGATTGAATGAGAACGGGATTGCCTAAAGCGTTGGCGAAACCACCGGAGAAACCTCCCTTTTCTCATGCTTTGGGGCGTCCACGACCTGGTCAGCATACTTCGACTCGAACTCTGCCCGCAGCCGGCGCAGCCGGACGAGCAGGTTCTCGAGCTTGCGGAAGAACTCCATCTGCACGTTGACCTTGGCGAAACCCTCGTCCTCCATCTCTGGGGTCAGATCCGGTGCGGAGAAGTACTGCTTGATGGTCTTGTTGACCTCTGCATACTCCTGTATGTACTTGAACTCCACCAGGGAGATGTCAGTGAGCAGCTGCAGGTATTTGATTCCGAGCAAGTCCTTGCTGGGGGAGGCGTTTTCGGGCAGCCCCAGCTTGTGGATCACCATGTACTGTGAGATGGGAACTCCGCCATCCTTGAGTGGCAGCGAGTCCTCGGAGGTCAACTCGAAGGACTCGATCGGCATATCCTCGACGGTGTTGACTGCCTCCAGGCGCTGTGTGTAGGCCGACTTGCGGCGGCGGTGGGTCTTGGCGTGGGCTGACGGGTTGGGGAGCAAGTCGACTCCTTTGAACTCCAAGGTTGGGCTGACTGGGCTGACTGGGCTGACTGGGCTGACCGGGCTAACTGGGTCGACTGCACTGGAATTTTTCTGCCCGGCGGCATCGGTACTAGCCTCGCTGGTTGCTTCCAAGGCGGACCCAGCAGCCTCATTCTGCTTGAGGATCTCGGCGACGTTGGACTCGGCGTCCTGGGTCAGGCACCAGTCTCGGATGGTGTGGAGATCCGGGTCCTCGCCTAGCCGATGGATCAGACGCTTGTATTTACGGAGGTTACTTAGGTATATCTCTTTCTTGCCGTTGACGGCGGCATCGGTCGGGGAGTTGTCGACGTCGGAGACCTCGAGGTTCGGGTGGACGACGAAGACCTGCATTGTTAGGGAGTAAAGAGGTAGCGGGAGCAAAGAATAAAGTGAGGAGCAAGAAAGCGAAATCACAGGAGAGGGCAAAATCAAACCAAACCTATGAGATCATGAGGGGTACTGTAATGCAGTGCAGCCCCCCATCGTGCAAACGGCCGGCCGTCCCTGTCTAAAAGTGGAAATCCCCGCTGAATCCCCGCCGGCTGTCAGTGGTAGAAATTGTGTGGCTGCACAGCCGGGCCGGGGCCCGCGCTAACCGAGCGCGCAAGTTTAATTTTCTGCACCTGTCACCAGATGAGCCAGCGGTAGCTAACTAGCTTAGCTAGCTTTTTTTTTTTTTGTGGCAGATTGATATGTGGCTGGTGCAAGTACTCCATACTCGTCACTTTTTTTCCACCCGTCGCTGAATTTTTCACCAATCCAAGACACACTACAACCATGGCAAGTAAGTAGATACCCAACCAACCGGACAAATCCAACCAGACAAATCCAACCATACTAACACCGACTCAGAGGCTAAGGCTAGAACTACTATCATCCAGCTGATTTCGACGGCCAAGACCGGCTACAGACGGACGCTGGTGGTGCCGAGAACCGCCAAGGAGGTCACCCAGGTCAGATACGACCCGGTCGCCCAGCGCCACGTGATGTTCGTCGAGTCGAAGAAGCGCAAGGGAGCAGAGCCACGCAAGCCGCTGGACTTCTCGAGAGGCGCCTTCGACTGGAAGAAGAAATAGCCTTCTTTCAAACCACCTGTAAATATCTTAGAATACATTTCCGTTAACGCTAACTAACTGCGGCACCCCCCGGGGGCCCCAAGTTTTTCAACACCTCGAAATCTGCAATTCGTTGAGGGGAAAATTTTTGCCTCGTTTATCACTGCCAGCGGCTACTAAGGATATGAGTGATTCCGAGAAGGCCGCGTCTGTGAATCCCGAGGAGACTCCCGTCGAGTCCGAGGACGTCTCGGTGAAGTCGGAGGAGACTTTGGTGAAGCCCGAGGACCACGACAATGACAATGACGAGGACAATGAGGATGAAGAGGAGGCTGAAAGGGAGGCTGAAGAGGAGGCTGACGACGATGACGACGATGACGACGATGACGACGATGAAGACGACGATGAAGACGAGAACGACCGTGTGCACAAGAAGAAGCGTAGAGGCGGCAACAGGTTCCTCGATGTCGAGGCTGAGGTCGACGAGGAGGAGGACGAGGACGACGAAGAAGAGGAGGCCGCCGAGATGATGAAGGAGGGCTTCCTGGCCGCCGACGACCAGGCCGAGGTCGAGAAGGCTGCACGGTCGCACGTCAAGATGGACCGTGCCAGAGAGAAGCTCGACGAGGCCGACGCACAGGCCCTCGCTGAGCAGTTCAAGCAGCGTTACGGCCGCTCTGCCCAGCGCTATGTCGGTTCCGGTAACGTCGCGCAGCGGCTGCTGCTGCCCTCCGTCAACGACCCGTCGATCTGGGCCATCCACGTGCGTGGCGGCCGCGAGAAGGACATCGTGCAGCAGCTGTTCTCGCGCATGTTCAACATGAAGGGCACCGACCTCGTCTACTCTGCATTCCAGCGTGACGACTACGTCGGCTACATCTACATCGAGGCCCGCCGTGTCGACGCCGTCGACCGTATCCTCCAAGGTATCCCCGGTGTGTACACGAATGCCGGCAAGACCCTCGTGCCGATCGAGGAGTACCCGGACCTGCTCAGACCGGGCCATTCTAACGACGTCCAGTTGCAGCCTGGCAGCTACGTCAGAGTGAAGTCGGGCAAGTACAAGGGAGACCTCGCTATCGTTGACAACCTCAGCGAGAACGATCTCGAGGCCAGACTGAAGCTTGTGCCAAGACTCGACTATGGCCGCGGCGAGCGTGGCGTCAAGCCTCCAAAGAAGCTCTTCTCGGTCTACTCTGCCCAGGATCTCGACCCGCAGCACCTCACGACGGTCCGTCCCGAGCGCGACTACTATGTCTACCGCGGCGACGAGTACGAGGGGGGTTTCCTCTTCAAGGACTTTGGCATCTCGCACCTGGCCACCAAAGTGCAGCCAACGCTCGGCGAGCTGCAGATGTTCAAGGAAGGTATCGACGTGGCCCGGGTGGCCAAGTTGAACAAGGCCACCGCCGTCTTCCAGCCAAACGATAGAATCACCGTCATCTCCGGCGAGCAGTCCGGCATGAAGGGTAAGGTCGTCACTGCTGCGCAAGAGAAGATCATTACAGTCCAGCTCGATGACGCTGGCGACAACGAGACCGTCGACATCCCAGTTGACGCTCTCCGCAAGGTGTTCCTGCCTGGTGACCACGTCGCCGTCGCCCGTGGTGCCCACTCCGGCGAGGCCGGAATGGTTGTCCGTGTGCAGGGCCAGCAGGTTACTCTGGTCAGCGACCAGACTGGTCGCGACATGACCGTGTTTGCCAACTATCTGGTGCGCACGAACGCCTCGAGTGCCACCGCCTCTTCTGGCGGATTCACGCTGCACCAGCTCATCAGACTCAACTCCCAGGAGGTCGCCCTTGTCCTCAAGACCGAGAAGGATGCCCTCACCGTGCTGAGAGCGGACGGAAGAGAGGTCAAGGTGGAGCCACAGGCCGTTCAGTCTGCAGTTGAGCTCGATAGAAACACCGAGAAGACCACCGACAGACGCGGAAACGAGGTCAAGGTCGGCGACGTTGTGAAGGAGCCACGCGGTGAGAAGCGTACGGGAACGGTGCTGCATATCTACAGAGACAGCATCTTTGTCAAGTCGCACACGCGTATCTTTGTGACCGACTCCGACAGTGTCCAGACGGTGAGCGCCAAGGGCGCCCTCTCTCAGGCGCCTGACCTCAGCCGGATGAACCCAGGCCGCGTTCAGCAGCCTGGCTTCCCTGCCCCACCGCAGCAGCAGCAACAACAGTCCCGTGGCCGCGATCCTACTTTGAACCAGTACGTGAGCGTTCGTAAAGGCCCTTACAAGGGCAAGCGTGGTCTCGTCAAGGATGCGCAGGGAGACGTCTGCCGTGTCGAGATGCACAACCCTGCGAAGACGATCCCTATCAAGAAGTACGATCTCATGTTCGAGACCCGTCCGGGCAACTACATCCCGTACGAGCAGTTCGTTGAGAGCAGAGGCCGCCGCGGCGGTCCTGGTCGTGGAGGCTTCGGCGCTGGACAGCGGTTCCCACGCCCGCAGTTCCCACAGGGTGGATTCAACGCTGGTTCTGGCTCTCCTGCTGCCGGCTCGGCCACGCCTGGCTCTGCCGCAGGTGCCGCTGGAGGAGTTGGTGCCACGTCTCCGATGTGGTCCAGCGGAGCTCGCACTCCAGGATGGGGTGGCAAGACTCCCGGCTGGTCTAGTGGTGGCATGACGCCTGCGTGGGGAGGAGCCAAGACCCCAGCCTGGGGTAGCAGCGGTGCCGGCGGAAAGACGCCTGCCTGGAACGGTGGAAAGACTCCTTCCTGGAACGCCGGTTCCAGTGCTGCTGCAGGCGGAAAGACTCCTGCATGGAACTCTGGTGTCTCTGGCAGCCAGACGCCTGCCTGGAACGATGGTTCGCGCAGCGCCTGGGGTGGCCGTACTGAGTACGGCGGCCGCAGCGCCTGGCAGCCGAACGAGGAGTCGTCGGGCAGCGGCGAGGCCGCCTCTGGCGGCATGGACTGGGACGCTCCGACGCCAGCAGTCCCTAGAAAAGATGACGATGAGTACGCTCCTGAGTCGTAGGTCACTCGAGCGAAATAAATGTAAAATGGACCTGCCATATGTATATCAAAAGCATTATTATACTATAGTCTCACCCATTGAGGCAAGCCACGCACCGCCACGAGCCGCGGTGAAAAAAATTCATGAGTTCACGAGTGTTTTTTTCCACGAGTCCTTTTTTTTTCACGGTGTTTTTCGCGACACGAAAGACACTTTGGCTTTTTTTTTACCCCTTGGCTTTCCTTTATCCCTTCTTTTATAATAGCACTATAAAGCATGCAGTTGACATTGATTGCTCTTTGGGTGTTTTTGAGCGGAATCGCAGCTGCGCTGCGGTTCGAGGTGCCTGCCTCGCAGAATCCGGTGGACCAGTGCGTTCGTGAGTTCGTCGCCGACGGCCAGATGGTCGTGGTGACGGTGAACACGGACGGCAGAATTGGCGATGGCCAGATCATGTCCGTGAAGATCGTCGGCGCCGACGGCAACGAGTACCGGCGGAAGAACGACGTGGCCGGTGAGATGAAGGTGGCCTTCACGGCGCAGTCGTCGTCGGCCTTTGACATCTGCTTCCAGAACAAGCTGCAGCCTGGGTTCAGGAACGGCGGAGTGAACCTGAAGAGAGAGGTGGAGCTGGAGGTGGAGGCCGGTGCCGCTGCCAGAGACTGGAACGCCATCCAGGCTGCCGAGAAGCTGAAGCCTGCGGAGGTTGAGCTGAGAAAGGTGGACGAGATGATGGACGACATCTACACGGAGCTGCAGTACCTGATCAGAAGAGAGGAGCGCCTGAGAGACACGAACGAGTCGACCAACAGACGTGTTAGAAACTTCTCGATCCTGATCATGGCCGTGCTGATCTCGGTCGGCCTGTACCAGATCAAGTACATGCGGAACTACTTCAGATCGAAGCACATTCTGTGAAAAAGCAAAGCAAAGCTAAAGAATGAATTACCTCTATTATTATATTTAAAACCTATCTATGATCCCAATTCGCCAATGCGGCCGAGCGTCTGAGCAAAGTCCAGGTAGTCCACGTACGTCTTGCCGTTGCCCGCGGTCGCCAGCATCTTCATCAAGATCTCGACGGTCGTGCCTTGCTTCAAGTTCCGCATTAGCTGCTCGATGTCCCGCAGGTAGAGCCGCCTCTCGTGGGCGCGCTTTTTCTCGGCCCCACCCAGCTGCTTCTTTTGAGCTAAGTTGGCCAGCACCATGTGCCAGTAGAAGTCCACCACGTCCAGATTGTCCGAGACGGACAGCAGTAGCGCGCCGTTGTACAGGTACCGTTCGAAGTCTACGTACTCTGGGGCCTCCTCCATGGCGAAATCCCCGCTCTTCACGTACCCGAGCAGCCTCGGGTCTAACCCTAGATAGTCTCTAAATAGCTCTGGCAGGTCCGCCGCCAGCACGTCCTCGCGGTCCTTGTCGAGCGTGAACTGCGTGAACGCATCCAGCAGCCTGTTCTCGGTCTTCTCCGGTATCTTGGCCGCCCGTGACCCGCTCCACACCGACTCGAAGGCCTGCTTGGAAGAGAGCTTCTTTGCCATCTGGGTGGGGAGAAACCTGAAAAAAAGTAAAGGACTAGCTAGTAGTGTACATTGATATATTGGTATAAGTGCGTTGGCTAACCAAAGATGTCGCCGCCATTGGCTCTGGCCAGGATCTGTTCCGGACTCAGCGCACTGTTCGGAGTGCCCTGGGTGCTGCCGTTGAATATGTCCTGCGATGACTGCGGGGTCCGCTGCACCTGGGCTTGCTGGGATTGCGGCGTCTGCGCAGACGGCATTCCCACGTCGTTGTATCCGTACGGGAAGTTGTTGTTGCCGTTGCTACCGTTGTTTCTGAACCCGCTGTTGCTGCCCTGCGATGGGACTCTGCGGTTCTGCTGAGCCGGTGGTGCCTGCTGCTGAGCCTGGGCCATCTGGTTCATTTGAGCCATCTGCATCTGAGGAGACATCGACATCTGAGGAGGGAGCTGGGCTTGCTGCTGCGACTGCTGCGACTGCTGCTGCTGCTGCTGCTTATACATCTGTGCCTGCCGGTGCGCGCGCGCCTGTTCTTGCGCCTGGAATGTCTGCATGTAGTTCTCCTGACTCTGGTTGAACATACCTCCGTTGCTGCCACCGTTTGCACTGCGGGCCTGGTTCTGGTCGCTCGGCTGGCGGCGTTGCTGCTGCTGCTGCTGCTGTTGCCTGCCGTACTGGTTCTGTGGCTGCTGCTGCTGCTGCTGCTGCTGCTGCTGCTGCGGCTGGCGCTGCTGGCGCTGCTGGGAACGCTGCTGGACCTGCTGCTGTTGCTGCTGTTGCTGTTGCTGTTGCTGTTGGCGTTGCATCTCCATCCGCTTCTGGTACAGCGGTATGGCCTCCGGGTACAGCTGGTTCAACTCTCTGTAGAGCATATTAAGCTCGGGGAGCTCGCCCGGCGGAAGAACGATCTGTGGCAGCACGTAGTTCTTCTTGGACCCGTTCTGCGGCTGCGAGTGGATGTCATTGATCGACGCCAAGCAAGTCAGGTTGTAGTGGATCCGCTTCAGGTAGTTTTGCATCACGTCTCGCTTCTGAGAGAAGTCCTGGTTGTTAGCGTTTGTCTTGTTGAGGACGTACTGCTGGAGCAGGATACACTTCTGGAGGAGCACCGAGTTGATCTGCAAAAGCACTTCAATGCGTCTCTTGTCCTTCTCGTTGTCTATCCGCGGTGTCTGGCTCGCGTACGCCTGCATCATCCCGTTGAACTCGGCCCCGACGTTCATCCTGAAAAGTGGCTGGCCGATTAGATAATGTGCAAAATGCGCGCGCCGTTAATTTTTCCGAAGAATGGGCGCGGGAAGCGCGGAGTTCTACCCACACAGTGCGGAACTATTCAGCGGGGAACTTTTCAGCGGGGAACTTTTCAGTGGAGCTAGTTAGTTAGTGGCATCCCTGATCTTCAATGGCATCGGCCCCACCCCGTGTTATTTCCCTCGCTGAGGAGTACCATTGGGCCAGCCAAGATACCCACGCCAATATCCTCGTATACCAGTCGTTCATTGACCTCTTGCACCAGCTGAAGCTCACCCTACAGACCGACCAGCCCTATATCGATCTACCCCAGAAAGAGGTGCTCAACCTGGTTCTGACTGCCGTAGCTGCCTCGCGGCACAGCTGTACCGAACCTGGCGTCACAAAGAGCATCGTCGGAGGTCCTGCTCGGAGGCGGCCCGTCAACTGGCTTGCCGCGGAGTACCTCCGGTCTCTTCTTGCACTCGCCAAAGAGGTCCGCTCCAACCCGCTGCACTCTACAGAGACCGGCCTCTACGAGCTCGAGCGCCTGCGGGCTGCCCTCAGGGACCTCTTTGGGTTTCTCTCGCCGGATTCTGTCAGCGTTGGACACAGAAACGCCTCGATGACTCCAGCATCTTCGTCGCTCACCAAGGGGTCGAGCGATCTCGCAAATTCGAGCTTGCTGAACTATCTCTCGCGGCACCAGTGGATGACCCGCACAGAGCTCTTTGGCAACTCAAACTTCGATCGCCTCGGCAGAGACCCTTGGGACTACTTCCTATGGCCGTTCAAGTGCGCCATCAAGGGTCTCACAGAAGCCAATCGGCCCTACAGGGTCTCCTGGACCGTCTGGCACGACGTCTGTTCTCTCATCATTGGCTTCTACGAGATGGAGTGGTCCATCTTGGCCCAGACCGGTAAGAGGTTCTCATCTCGCGAGCTCCTCATGCCGGACACCTCGTTGTTCTTTACAAACGTCGTTCAGCTCGGCCGCGGCGATTTGGACGATGGCTTCCTCGAACTCGTCAAGGTCGCTCTGGTCAGCGACCTCTCCACCCTCGAGACGATCAAGCCTATCCTTCACTCTGACCTCACAGTGAAACAGGCCAAATACGTTGCCGACCTACCCAACATCCAAGATCGCGAGTCTCGGCTCGGACTTCAGTCGATCCCGATCCGCCGCCAACTTCTTGTCTTGGGATACGCCTACACCCGTCTCCTCAAGGGTAAAGCCTACCGCGACAAGTATCTCAAGGTCGTCACAGACAACCTTCTCAAGACTTCTCTATGTGACTTCCGTCACTTCTTCTCCCAGATCTCTGGCAAAAAGCGTACCAAGAAGTTCGTTGTGACCCTCGCGTGGGCCATCTTTAATCGCATAACGCGCTGGCTCGCTACCGATTATGATTCTCTCGTCGAGGCCATTGCTGACCTCCTCGAGAGAGAATGGCCATCCAAGGAGTTTGGTGACCAGATGGCTGTACTCGTTCAGTTCCTTTCCCGGTCCGACCCGGTCTTGCGCAAGAACAAAAGGCTCGTCCGTACAAGGATCCTCCCGGCCTTACAACGTACAGCCTGGTGGAGGCATTATCTACGCAATTGTCGCCCAGCTGTCGTCAGCACTTGATCGTCATCCGTTGATCATGTACGTTTTTTTTTTTATAGATCACGTAATATATGCATTATTAGTCAACATCGATGTGGACAACCAGGTCCAGCATCTTGCGCACGGCCATAATGTGCGCCGGCACAACCGGATGCTCTTCGTAATCCATCAGTCCTTCCTCTTCCTTTCTGCCTCTTTGGACGCGCTTCTGCTCCTTGTACACCTGGTGGTAATTCTGCTGGGTGTTTGGAGTCTGTAGCTGCATTGGTTGCTGTTGCTGTTGCTGTTGCGTTTGGGCCGGTGGTAGTGGTGGCTGGTGAAGGTTAAACGGTCTCTGCCGGCTCTTCAGAAGAGTTGACATGCTGTTCGAGCCACCAGCAGCAGGCATCGAACCGAATGGACCACTGTTGCTGTCGGCCGTGCTCAGCGGTGCTGCGCTTGGGTATCCAGTGGCTGGATCCTCCTCGTTCAGCAGGTCATCCTCCTCGGTAACGACGATCTCCTTTGGAGTGACGTTACCGCAACGCCGTGTAGCAGGGAAGACTCCGTAATATGGGGCACAGACACTCAGGTTCTTGAACTGGTGTAAAAGCCTCTTGAGCAAATCCAGCGAGTTGATACCAGACTGACAACTCAGCAGGTTCACCTCCATGACCCGGTTTTTGCATGCACCGCTACCGGTGTTCACAAGGAATCCGGTTCTCAGAGGGAGGCGAACGGTCTGTTGAGACAACGGCTGCGACACTTGGAAGATCAAGCCGTAGCACTCATCAGAGATGTCTAGAATGATAGGATCCGTCAGGCTGCCACTAGCAGGGGATCCCGCAGCGATTGTTCCACCAGGGGTAGGAGCGGCAGGAGTCGAAGGGCCAGCAAAGCCGTTGGCTCCATCGATCAAACTTTGCAAATGCTGCGTCTGGTAGTGCGAGTGTGCCGCCTCGACGGGTGAAGTCATCTCATATGGAGTGGCAGTGTGGATTCCCAAGCCAGAGAATCCGCCACCGCCACCGCCACCCACACTACCGCCGGCACCGCCGGCTGGGGTCATTCCAAAAGGTGTGGCAGATCCCATAGGAACAAGGGCATCACCGCGCTTTCTCAGAGCAGGTCCCGAGTTGTTGGATAGAACGAGCGCAGAGCTTTCCGGTTCAATCGTGAGCACGATCAAGCTGAGGCGGTTGTTGCTCAGAGAAAGACGCTTCCATTCGGTAAGCTCGTCGTCCGGAATCATATTGTTCAGACGGGCAAGAATGACGTACGACTTGCCAGAGTGCTTGGAGACGTACTGCAATGTCGTCCCAAAGATCTCGTCGGCCACTTCGGCAAATCCGCCGTTGTCAGCCTCCACACGCCAAGAGCGTGTCTGGCCAATGCGTCCGTACTGGTCGGTCCACGAGGCAACGCACCACTTTCTGTCGAGAGACCTCTCGTAGCAAACGTGGAGGAACAGCTCGTCCGGGATCAAGCTAGCAGCAATTGGCTGTTTGGTCAGGCTAAAGTAGATCTTGTTGACAGGTTCACCGGCAATTGTCACCAGTGGTTTCCGGTTCTTCAGCTCCGGAGATGGGCACATATTGTAGAGTCTGAGTGCGAGCAGATTGAGTTTTGGCACCGATTCGAAAGTAAGTCTCGCCTGCGAGTTTGGATAGAATGTATCCAACGAAACAGCCTTGAAGAAGACTGGGAACTTGCACTCCGGTCTCTCCTTCTTCCGACGTTTGTGGTGGTTTGCACCGTCCGCTTCAAGAGAGTCTTCAAACTCAGCACAGACCAACGAGAGCTGCAGCAGAGATATCGTGTCTCTATATGGCATGGCAAACATGAGGAGCAGTGGGGTGTCGTCGGTCTGCAGATTGGCACTGTTTGCAAGCAGTGTCTTCTTGGCATTTGCCCAGTATTCCTCTTTGCTTATTCCAGTCTCGATCTGTAAGATGCCGGCCTTCTTAATCTCGCCTAGGTCACATGCAGAGTAAGCCTGACTGACGGAGTCAATGAACTCTGTTGTTCTAAGAGAGAAGAAGTCATTGTCAGACTTTGGAACGACAAACAGGACCCTAAAGTCCTTCTTTCCCTCCGCAGTCTCCAGCCCCAGCACACGCCAGAACTCCAAGCAGGCCTGGTTGATCCGCAGCTTGCGGCCGAGCCTTCTCAAGTTGAGAACAGTCGGTGGGATATGGAACAACGATTCCTGCGTAACATCGAGTGTCTTTACAGGCATCTGCTTTGTCTCTGAAACGATTCTTGGTTGCGGAGTAAGCGCGGTTGTCTGCTGGGCCATCGATGGAGTTGCCGTTGAGAAGCTCGGATCATCAAACTGGAGCGACATATCGGCCTTTCCTTCCGGCGTCCTTTCCTTAATCGGGTTCAGGCCAAATAGGCACTCATAAGGCTTCTCATTCTCGTCTTGCAAGTCATGCTCGGCCCCACGGTCGAGCATTTCAACGAGTCTGATCTTTTCAACTCCTGGGAATGTCTGCTGAAGGACAAACTCGATATCAAAGCCTGGCATTGCCGGACTCTCCCGACGTTGAATCAGAGAGTTGAGTTCCCTAGAGGAGAGATCATACTGAGAGTACAGCACGAGCTCTTGGAGGATATTCAGAGCAGCGTTCAACTTCTTCTTCGGCAGCTGAAGCTTCTGAGTGCTCAGGAAATGCATCGGAATGGTTGACGTCGAAGGACCACGCAGAATCCAGAAGATCCAGTTGTCAGCATCCGGCATTTGGCCGAAAAGAGCGGCCTGGGCTGGTACTGGGCTGGCAAGCAATCCGGATCCAGAAGTATCCATGAGACTATAGTTACGGCCAGTACCATCGAATGTTCCGATCTCATCGTCATCGTCAGCCACAACGACATCGTCGTCATCGTCATCGTCGTCATCATCATCTTCATCATCTTCTCCTTCAGCATTATCGCCACCTGCGTTGAACTCATCAGCGTTATCAAGTTCATGAGCCTGCTCTGCGTCGATGTCTTCCTCGTCTTCATCCTCTTCGTCTTCCTCGTCCTCGAGTTCATCGGGACGGGATCCAACGTTGTGGTACTCGTGCTTGTCATGGAGACTGCTTCCAAGTTCGGCGGCATCATCGCTATCGGAAATGAGATCATCTTCGAAGCGGCGTTTCATTGATGGAGTGTCCCTCAAGAATGCAGGGACATCGGAGCCAGAATCGCTGGCATCTCGAACGAAGAACTTGCCTCCACTCGAGTACTTGCTGTCAATATCGGTCTTGATGCGAGGGTTGAAGTTCAGCGGAGCAAATATGGACTTGCTAGACTCCGTCGGACTGAGTCCGGCAGATTCTAGGCGTTCGGATTCCACCTGGGAATCTGGAGTGGCAGGGGCAATGATAGGGAAGCTCAGTGGAGATGGTGCGCCAGGGTCTTCGTAGAGTGGGCTTGTGCGTGGAGAGAGAACAACTGGTGATTCCTTCTCGCTGGCAGGAGGCGTGATACGTTCGGCGGTGCCTTCACCGTCTTCTTGATCTTCGTCCTCGTCATCACCTTCATTATCGGCCTCGATGGCTGCATTGGAATCGGCTTCAACATCAGCTCCAGTGGCAACGTCGGCATCACCACCGGTGTTGAATTCAGAGTCGATCTCAGCATCGATGTCGGCATCGATGTCGTCCTCGATATCTCCACTGCCCTCGTCGTCGCTTTCTCCAAACAGTTCGTCCCAGTCGCCCTCCGCATCACCTTCGGCATCAACATCATTATCTTCCTCCATATTAGCATCGGTGACAGGCTCGCTCGTCGGAAGGTTGATTTGAGGGACCTCGGGGGCGACGGTCTCAGACTTAGGTGTGACCTTTGGCTCATTCAGCTCAGGCTTGACTTCGGGAGCTGCCACTGAAACCTGTGAAACCTCTGGGATCTCAGTGACCTCTGGAACCATCTCAGACTTCGGCTCTAGCTTGACTTCTGTGGCTTCCACCTCAGAGGCTTCCTCCTCTTCATCTTCCAGATCGATCATCTCCTCGGCAATGTCGAATGGGTCGCTGACCTCGAATGAGGAATCGTCTCCTTTCACCTTGGCATCGGTGGCAAACTGAATGAAGCAGAGCTGGACAGGCCAGACAATGTACTTGTTGTCTGCCACAGGTGGTGAGTCGACGTAGTGAGAGATATTCTGGGTGAGGCCGTTGACGTGGCTGACGCTGGGGACAAGCCTGATCCAGTTGCCGACCGTTTCGGACGGGTCGATGTCGCTGTAGGTCTGCAAGAGCGATGCGAGTGTCTCGTGGCTCGGGGGCTCTGCGCAGATCGAAGCACTGAAGGAGCCGTTAGCGAAACTGCAGCGGACGCCCGAGGGGCACATGTAGGCGACGTAGCTGTGGCGACGGTCGAGCAGCTCTGGGTTGCCGTTGCAGTGGATCGAGAGGAAGTCGGAGAGCTTGTAGAAGAGCTTCTTCGAAGTGGCCATGTTGATAAGCAGGTCGTTGTGGATGTTGAGGGAAGGGTTGATGCGAAGGATGGAGTAGCCGACGAGCTTTTTCCTGTGGCGGATAGGCTCTGTGGCAGTGTTGATCGTCGAGGAGACGAGCATCTGGTTGCCGAAGGGCACCATGTCAAGTGCGAGCTCGTGCGTGGCGCCTTCGAACAGCGTGTGGTAGCTCGAGAGCTTGTAGATGACGTAGCACTTGACAGCCCTGAGCAGGCTGAGGTAGATGATGCTGACAGGTCTCTTTTGGAGGATCTGGACGGTAGGGGTCCGGGAACCTCTGAAGATGCTGGAGGCGTCGATGATGCTGGCACTGAGCAGCTTGAGTTCTATAGAGTTCTCGCTGATGATAGCGTCGATGGCGTCCTTGAGCTGGTTAAACCCAGCCTCGCGGTCCTCGGTGGTGGTAGCAGAGTCGGTTCTGAGCTGGAAGACGCAGATCTCGCGCTTGGCGACGTAGGTGATGACGTCAGTGATGCCGTAGTCGGCGTCGAGCTTCTGGCGGATCAGGATGTCGTAGTTATGGACCTTCTGGAGGGAGCTGCCGCCGGTGGAGGCGGCGGTAGCGGAATTGCCGTTTCCGGCGGGCTGGTCGTCCTGAATGTGGTAGAAGTAGCAGTTGATCTGGGAAAAGTGGCCGAAGTTGTAGTAGTTTGTGAGCGTTTGGTGGCACATTTCAGCGGCGGGCTGCTGGGCACCGAAGCTGGGCGATTGTTGCCCCGTCTCCGGCGGAGACGCCCTGAAAAGTGGGTTTGTGGCCTCCTGAAGCGTCGGCATTTACCCTTGTTAAAATTAGTATCACCCAGGCTGGAAAATTGACCCCGCGGGGCCCTCTCTCAATCTCAATCTCTCTCTCACTCACTCTCTCTCTCCATCTCTCATTGGGGACTTTCTGCCGCAAAAAAAAAATCGGGCTGTGTTGGGATGGGCTGGGGTTAGTTAAGCAGAGCCATTAGGACAATCGGACAGGTCAGATCGGTAGTTTTATAGTAATGTCTGTGTGGAGTGCGGCGCTACAGAAGGCGATTGCCGCCGAGAAGGAGCTGCCGTTTGTACTGCTGAACCTTGCCACTATTGGCATCGACTCTTTGCCGAAAGTGCGCAGCTGCGTCTTCCGAGGCTGGCTTTTCGAGGATCCTGAGAGCAACGTGCTGCTGGTGGCAACGGATGCCCGGTCCGAGAAGTGTAACGAGTTGCAGGCCAACAGCCACTATGAGGCGAACTTGTACCTGACGGAGGCACGGCAGCAGTATCGGGTGGCTGGAGAGGCCAGACTGGTGGGAGACGCCGGAGCAGTGGGAGAAGAGGGCGGAAGCCAAGGCATCCCTAGAGCCAAGTGGGACGCCGAGCGCGAGCGGGTTTGGAAGACGCTGTCACCAGCGATGCAGGGCTCGTTCGATGGCTACGGGAACTTTGTGCTGCTGCTACTGTTTTCAGACGCCGTGGATAAGTTGGACCTGCGGCAGATGCGGCGGTGGGTGTACAAGCGTGCCGGCAGCACCTCCGGCTGGTCCGAAACCGAGGTGGACATGTAACTACAGAGAGACCCTTAATGAGAGATGACTAACAATTGGCTACCGCTGTATAGCTCCGGCCGGAGAAAGGCCAAGGCTGCATCTCAGCCCGAGGCCCCTAGATAGCGGGACTTGGCGCGAAGTGGAGGAGAGCGCGGCAGAAAATTAGTGGGGGTGGTAACCGTATGGTAACCGAGGGCCGAAGTTTAGATCTCGAGGCCGACTTTGGGGCGCAATTGAGTGATCGAAGCCCGGGTAATGCGAGCGGAATAGACCCGATGTGACACATTGCGATGCGCTCCACGGCAATAGTGTGGGTGGGTCCCCCCTACACCGGGCGGGTTTACTACCGCCCAGTGAGGCGCCCCCCCCCCTGCAATGCCCTGCGGCACAACCTTCCCATTTCCTCACTGGCCCCAATTTTGCTTGGCGGCTAGGAGCCGCTGTTAGCGGGTAAATTATTATTTTTCAAAATGACACCCCGCATAAACCGTGCAGTAGATCTCCGAGGCCGCATCGATATATATATAGGGGGTGTGGTGTCCCGGTACAGAAGGCAATTGCTACTCAATTCGATACACAGGTTTTCTTCAGTCATGTCGAACTACACCGAAAAGACCTTCCCTAACGAGCCAACCGGCCCTAAGATCGTCACCCCGGATGCCATCCCCGGCCCTAAGGGCCAGGCCGCCATCAAGTCCCTCTCCGAGGTCTGGGACACCCGGTGCATCTTCTTCATCACCGACTACGAGAAGTCGCTCGGCAACTACATCGTCGACGTCGACGGCAACACGCTGCTCGACGTCTACTGTCAGGTCGCCTCGATCGGCCTTGGCTACAACAACCCTAACCTGATCGAGGTTGCCAAGAGCGACCGCATGATCCGTGCCATTGTCGAGAGACCTGCCCTCGGCAATTTTGCCGGCAAGGACTACGAGCAGATGCAGCGCGACATGACCAAGTACGCTCCAAAGGGCCAGAAGTACGTCTGGAACGGTCTCTCTGGTGCCGACGCTAACGAGCTCGCCTTCAAGGCCGTCTTCTTCAACTACCAGTCCAAGAAGCGTGGCTTTGACAGCCCCTTCACCCCGGAGGAGGAGGAGTCATGCATGGTCAACCAGGCCCCAGGCAACCCAGAGCTCGCCATCCTCTCCTTCAAGAGAGCCTTCCACGGCAGACTCTTTGCCACCGGTTCCGTCACCAGATCGAAGCCTGTCCACAAGATGGACATGCCTTCGTTCAAGTGGCCTACCGCCGAGTTCCCTGAGTACAAGTACCCACTCGAGGTGAACGTCGCCGCCAACGACGCCGAGGACAAGCGCTGCCTCGCCATCGTCGAGGACAGATTCAAGAACTGGCACTGCCCTATCGCCGGTGTCATCGTCGAGCCTATCCAGTCCGAAGGTGGTGACAACCACGCCTCTGCCACCTTCTTCCAGGGCCTTAGAGACATCACCCTCAAGTACGGTGCCAAGCTCATCATCGATGAGGTCCAGACCGGCTGCGGTGGTACCGGTATCATGTGGGACCACGAGAGATACAACATCACTCCTCCACCTGACCTCGTCACCTTCTCCAAGAAGATGCAGTCCGCCGGCTACTTCTTCCACGACCCCGAGCTCGTGCCAAACCAGCCATACAGACAGTTCAACACCTGGTGCGGTGACCCGAAGAACATCATCATGTCCGGCAGCATCATGAAGGAGATCAACGAGAAGAACCTCCTCGAGCCTCTCAGAGAGACCGGTCTCTACCTCAATGCCGAGCTTGCCAAGCTCGTTGACGAGTACCCTAAGCTCATGTCCAACCTCAGAGGCAAGGGCAAGGGCTGCTTCCAGGCCTTCGACCTCGCCTCCCCTGAGATCAGATCCAAGTTCTGCTACCTCATGAGAATGAACGGTGTCAACATCGGCTCCTGCGGTGAACTCGGTATCAGACTCAGACCTGGCCTCATCTTCACCAAGAAGCACGTCGACATCCTCATCCCAATCATGAAGAAGGTCCTCGGCGAACTCTCCCAGTAGAGATGATGTTATAGTAAATTTTAATTCCCCTATTAGGTAACCCAAAATGGGGGTATCCTGGCAAAACTAGAAGTCCCCTCGGGGACAAGATTTGATCTACTTTTAACCCTCCCTCCTCAACGCTTCTTGTTAATGAGAGAATACCGACTCCACGACATCGCCATCTACTTTGTGCTCGCCGCCGTGTACATGGCCAACAACTACCCGCTCATCAACGTTGCTGAGTTCTACCTTCGCAACGCCTCCTTCTTCATCCACCTCTTTGTAGACGTCCTCATCAAGGGCTTTGTAGAGCCGCTCGATGCCAAAGACCGCGTCGGCCAGGAGGGTACCCTCCACCAACACATTCTGATCAGGGTGTTCCGCAGCTTCCTGGCCGGCCTCCCCAACTTCTGTAAGGACGACCCGGCCTACTCGTTCATCGCGAACGACGTCTGGAAGCGTCTCTTTGAGATCCGCTCCTTCCTGCAGTGCCACAATGGCACCGATATGAGCCACTACGAGTCGGGCATGGACGGCGTCTGGATCAAGAAGAACTTCCGTGAGGACGACTTCGACCTCATCGTCTTCTACGTTCCGAACGTCGCCATCCTTGGATCAAGTCCCTTCGTCTACCTGGAGTATCTCACCACATTGCACAACCTGCTGATGCTCGACGGCTTCGACAACCCGGCCGTCTACATCGCCTCCCTGCCACATGAGGTCGACAAGTGGGACTATGAGTCCGTTCTTGCATGGCTCATGGAGGCATACAAAGGTGTCTCCGAGACCTACCCTGGCGCCAAGGTCGTTCTCTACGGAGACTCGATGGGAGCCAACATGGTTCAGAGCATGCTCTTGCAGGGAGCCAATCCTGTCACCGCCGTTCTGTGCTCCCCAATTCCTACTTGGACGATTGCCTCACGCATCAGAAAGAAGATCCCTAACCTCGACTACCTCAACCCTGTCGTTGTAGAGAGAGTCTTTAACTCGTATTTCCCCGGCGAGAAGCCTGGTAACCCTACCGACCCAGGTGCAGCCGCCGCCAATGTCAACGCTGACGATGACAGCGCCGCCTTGACTCTCGACGTTGACGCATGGAAGGAGGCAATGCCCGAAAAGGGGATCGTACTCACTTGGGGAGATTGCGAGTACCTCGACCAGGAAATCGCCAAGCTTGGTGCGGCACTCTCTGAGTGCGGCAGGGTTAAGCTTTGGAAGCAGGCCGATGCCGTTCACTGCTGGCCCATGATGGCTTTCCTCACTGAGGACAGTGAGGAAGAGAAGGAAGACAGCTGCTTCCTTATGGCAGGTACACTCAGCCGCATTGTTCTGTGGGAGACTGATCGGTACCTTGACCCAAATGGGGCCCGGGAGCCGATGAATGTTCTAACAATTGATGACAGTCATCTATAATTCTCCACCATTTAGTTTAAAGGTTTTCTGAAAGTACATCCTTAGCATTGTTCAGTGATAGCAAAGACACGATTGTAAAAATACTTACAAAAACAGCAAACTGTATCATACATACTGAAAGATAGTACCGGTTTCCATTGGATGGTACTATCTGTATCGCCATAATCACCCCTGAAATAACATATACAGTCTCGGTGCCCATCTCTGTGGCCCCCGTCACACTATACTATATCTTCCTCCCGCGGGGCATCGATTCCCCCGCACTCTTTTGCCCACTATTTTCACTCGCTCGCTCAAAAAGAAACGACGACTCAAAAAAAAAAAAAATTCCAAAAAAATCTGAAAAAAAAAAAACTTCATTAAGGGGCGGGTGAAAAATTTGAGCTTTTCACATTAGGATATACAAAGGAAGGGGAGTACCGTATTCGTTTCTGTAACAGACATGTTTGCAACCAGAGTCCTGTGGGCGCGCCGGATAGGAAGCCGTAATGTTCGGATCATCCCGGGACAAGATAAGAGCATTCCTCCGTACAAGAATCTCACCGGACCCTACAACGCTGTGATGCCTACGAAGGAGACCCCGCCTACGACTTTGGAGGATATCTACTCGAAGCTTAACTGCACCCAAACATACAACAGTGACATCGACGAGGACAAGTCATACCGGTGGACCAATGCTTTAGGTGAGAGCGGCTCGTTTGTGGATACCACAAACACCTGGCAGCAGCAGTGGGCCCTCTTTGACGCCTGCCTCAAGTCGAGAGACTACGAACGGGCGGAGCGGATCCTGATCAACCTCGCACGACACCCAAACACCAGAAGGCTGTACTATGCACAAGGTATATGCATGATGCTGCGTGAGTTCATCAGAGACGATTCAACGAGCCTCGTCACGGCCCGCCAGTGGATCGCGAAGATGAACAATACGAACGCTGAGTTCATGCAGGACCCTCAAGTCGCTGCCTGGATGATCAAGCTCATCTTCTCGAAGCGTGCCACTGAGGCCCAGATTGAAGGTATCAACGCACAGGAGGCTGCCCATGAGGCCGCTTTCGAGGCTGTGAAGCAGTTCGCCAACTACAAGCTGAGCAACATGGACGGCCATGAGTCGGACATCTTGCAGCACATGGATGTTATCGGCATTCTAAACCTGAGGGAGATGGTCCAGGTTATGCCGGAGCTGGAACAATCGATGCCTAAGGAAATGAGAGAGCTCTTTGAGCACCTCGCGCAGTCTGCCGAGGAAATTGACCTCGAGGACAGAAACGCCGAGGTCGAGTCTACCAAGTCTGCCGAGACTTCTGCATCAGCACAGGCCGCCGCTGGCGAGGCGTTAGAGCGGCAGGCCGAGCCTATGGAGCACACTGCAAACGCCCAGAACGAAACATCGGTTGCCGCTGCCTCAAAACAGGAGGTGGCCGAGGGCCAGCTGATTAAAGAGTCCTCCGCTCGGGCTGAGGGAGCCAACGGTAAGAAGCCCGTCGTCGACCTTGAACACGAAAACGTTCTGATTGACACCGGAATTGATGAGCTCACGCCTGTCACCACCTGGAACTTAAAGGCCATCCGCCACTCCGTGCTTGGACTTCTCAACAGCAACAACGAAGGTGCTTTGATTAAGGACTTCTTCCGCCAGGCCGATGAGGCTGGACTAAAGTTGGACACCGAGACTGCCTTTAAGGACCTTGCCGAGGGTCACCAGATCGACTTCTTTTCGCTCAAGGAGCAGCTTCCACTTGAGCAGCAGGAAACATTCGATGACATTCTTGACACGATTTCCCGTGAACGCGAAAGGATGCTCGAGACCAGTACTGTCGATGCCGCCAGAGCAAAGTGGGAACACGAATTCGAGAGTATGAAGGACAAGTCTATGCCATCCTCCGTCGGATTTTATATGCACAACTGGACGGAGCAGCTGATTCCTCTCATCAAGGAGGAGATCGCCACTTTCAAGAAGGCCGATGATTACTTCAGAAAGAACGCCGACGTCCTCACCACGAAGGGCCGCAATAAGAAAAACATTTCGAAGGAAGAAGTCCAGCGCTACAAGGAGAAGATGTCATATGGCCCATTCCTCACTCTGATGAAGCCAGAGACAATTGCCACTACCGTCGTCCTTGAGGTGATGAAGCACTCTGTCACTTGCGATATTGAAAGGGGCGCTCCTGTCTCCAACATGG
Organism: Xiuguozyma silvatica; assembly: GCA_018344475.1. Taxonomy (NCBI): domain Eukaryota; kingdom Fungi; phylum Ascomycota; class Pichiomycetes; order Pichiales; family Pichiaceae; genus Xiuguozyma; species Xiuguozyma silvatica. Next base: position 3,688 of record JADIOY010000087.1, on the reverse strand, counting down.
TGCTTGGTATTGCAAGAGCTTTGGAGCTTGAGTACAAGTCTGAACAGGTTCTCAAGTCCAACAAGGAGAATTCGAGATACCTAAAGGCCATGAGGAAGACGCCCGAGTTCAAGAGATTCCTCAGGAGCAACAAGGCCAACGACATCGTCAGAAATTCCGAGCTGAACAATGGTCTGCCAACCCCTGGCTGGGACCTGACCTCTATGTGTACTCTCGGCTCTGCTCTGATGTCGATGCTGCTTCAGGTCGCTTTCATTGAGGTCGAAGGCATCGATCCACGTACCAAGAAGACGAAGAAGGCCCTTTCCCCAACCTTCTACCACTCTTATAGCGTTATGAAGGGTGGTAAGGTTGGAGTGATCAAGATCAACCAGAAGTTTGTCACAAAACTTGGTAGAGACAGACTGGACAATATCCAGGCCCAGTTCCTGCCAATGGTGTGCAAGCCTCTCCCATGGACCACCTACAATGACGGTGGATATCTGACTAAGAGACTTTCTGTGATGCGTTGCAAAGATGATCGCGAACAGCACCTCTATGCTAAAGAGGCTGCCAAACAGGGTCGCGTTGACAAGGTTCTTGAGGGCCTGACCAACCTGGGTAACACTGCTTGGACGGTGAACAAGAGAATTCTGGAGGTTGTGACCACTGTCTGGAACACCGGTAAGGAATTCCTCGACGTTCCTCCAGTGGAATATGAGCTGATACTTCCGCCACCTCCACCTAAAGGAAGCAGTGCTACCGAGATCTTCAAGCACCGCCGCCTGTGCCAGGAGACGTGCAACACCTGGGCTAGGAACCGTTCGATGCGTTGCGATTCCAACTACAAGCTCGAGATTGCCCGTGCATTCGTTGGCGAGAGAATCTTCTTCCCCAACTCGATCGATTTCAGGGGAAGAGCCTACCCTATTCCACCGCACTTCAACCACCTTGGCAATGACATGGCCAGAAGTCTTCTCCGTTTCTGGACCGGCAAGAGGCTTGGTGAGGAAGGCTTGAAGTGGCTCAAGATTCACCTGTGCAACCTGATGGGTTACGACAAGATCACTCTTGAGGCGCGTCTCAAGTTCACTGACGACCACATCGCTGACATCATGGACTCTGCCAACGACCCGCTTGGAGGCAAAGGATGGTGGAAGCAAGGTGAGAAGCCATGGCAGGCTCTGGCCACCATGTTTGAGCTCTCTGAGGCCTTGAAGCTCGAGGACCCTACTCAGTACATCTCTCACCAGCCTATCTACCAGGATGGTACCTGCAACGGTCTGCAGCATTATGCTGCCCTCGGTGGTGATATTGCCGGTGCCCGTGTGGTTAACCTGATCCCTGCCAAGGCTCCTTCGGACATCTACACCATCGTTTCCAAGATGGTCGTTGACTCTGTCACCAAGGATGCCGAAAAGGGAATTCACGAGGCCATCGTTACGAAAGACATCATCAGCCGTAAGATCGTCAAGCAGACTGTCATGACGAACGTGTACGGTGTCACTTATGTGGGTGCACGTACCCAGATTTCGAAGAGACTGCGTGATGTTGAAAACTTCGAAGATGCTGAGATCCCAGCCTGCTCTGCTTACCTGACCACCAAAGTCTTTGCCATGATCAGAGAGCTTTTCGATGGTGCACATGCCATTCAGGACTGGTTTGCTCTCGCTGCACAGAGAATCTCCAAGAGCATTCGCCTGGACTCGCGCTTGGACGACAAGAAAGAGCAGTACAAGGGAATGTCATCTGTTATCTGGACGACCCCACTTGGAATGCCCGTTGTTCAGCCATACAGAGGCCACAACAAGTGCTCTGTTCAGACTAACCTCCAGACTCTTGTGATCCGGGATCCATTCAGCATTCTCTCTGTTGATTCCAGGAAGCAAACCCAGGGCTTTGCTCCAAACTTTGTGCACTCCCTGGATGCTACTCACATGCTGATGTCCGTTGATAAGTGTGCTGAGAAGGGTCTTAGCTTTGCCTCTGTGCACGACTCGTACTGGACGCACGCCTGCGACGTTCCAACGATGAACAAGATTCTCAGAGAGGAGTTTGTCAACCTGCACACGAAGCCACTTACGAGAAAACTGCGCAGCGAGTTCCTCAAGCGGTACGGTGACGATGTTATGATTGTCAATGTCGACCGTGACAACGCTGCTTACAAAGCCGTTAAGGAATTCCGCCAGGAGGCTAGCGCGAAGCTTGGACGTCATCTCAGAATGACCGACGAGCTGAAGCTCGAGAAGGAGCGCCGCGCACTTTTGAACTCTTCCGACCCAGAGCAGCGCAAGCTTGGCAAGGAGTTGAAGACGTCCCTGTCTGTCCTGGAGGACATCGGCTACGACCACACGAACGAGTCAGACAAGAGCGGCTCGCTGCCTATCCTGGTTCCATTCTGCCTGCCGGAGGTTCCACAGAGAGGCGCATTTGACGTCAATGCCGTCAAGGACAGTCCGTACTTCTTCTCTTAGAGGAGACCACATCACACACGACAACCCCCCACTCTCCCATATATATATATATACATTCGCACTTGTTTATAGCTTATACATAGATATAGATGGATTATTTATAGCCGAAAAGAAAAGTAGGTAGGAGACATCGTTCAGTAGACGATGCCTTGGGCTGGTGGCTGCTGCTGGACATGGTCGACGGTGATGATCTTCCCCTGCTGCTCGAGGTTGGCGATGAGCAGTGCAAGGGGCTCGAGCTCTTTCGTCTCGATGAGGTCGAACTCACGGACGAAAGAGATGAAATGCGAAAAGTAGGAGCTCCAGTGGGCCTCCAGGGAAAGGTGGACGATCTTGTCAAAGTGGTTCCAATAGATGTGGGCGATGATCCGGAAGACCTGCCTACAGATACCCCTAATATCGTTGAGGAAGGATGGCGGGAAGGCCATTCCGGACTTTGTAGGGAAGATGGACTGGTCGTTGATCTTGTTGCTCATCCAGGTGAGGGCGTACTCGATGTACTGGTTGGCAGGCAGCGAGACAGTCTTGCCGTTGGGCATGACCCAGACGTACTCGGTGCTAGGATCGGCGGTCATCTTGGGGAACTTGTCGGGGGTGTCGTAGTCGCTGACGATACCGTAAAACTTGTTGATCCGGTTGAAGAACTCAAACGTGTTCAGCGCCAGCCACTCGTAGTAGTCGACATACTTGGGGAGCTGGACGATAGTCTTGTACGAGCCCTTGACGAGCGCCGTTCTGATGAATGGCTCGCACATAAAGAGTGGCTGCTGCTGCTGCTGCTGCTGCTGTGGTTGAATGTGATTCTGCTGCTGCAACTGCTCCTGAGTCTTGATCGAGGCATCCTGGTGCAGAACCGGCGACTGGTTTTGCTGTTTATAGCTCTGTTGGAACTGGAGTCTCTGCTGTTGCTGCTGTTGTGAAATATGCTGTTGTTGCTGCTGTTGTTGTGGCTGCTGTTGATGCTGATGCTGCGTGCTGCCTTTCTGCGGCGAATATGTCCGTCGCAACGACGCGGCGCTGCCGTTTCCGTTAGTGTACAGCCCAGGCTGGCTAAGCACGGAATGGGACGATCCGTTGCCGAAGTTAGGCTCCTGGTACTTGCGGCCCTCCTTCTTTTTGGTTCGCGTGAAGCCGCTTCTGTTCTGTTAGTAACGCTCTAGAAAACGGTGCGGTCCGTTGCAAATTTCAACGGGTACTTACCGTATGGTGTTGAAGAAAGACATGCTGACAGCAGT
>JADIOY010000086.1:13767-38131 GCA_018344475.1 Xiuguozyma silvatica | reverse complement strand
GAAGGGGGAAGTTAGGGGGGGGGGCATGCAGGCGGGTTGGATAGGTAGGTGGCTATCTGGTTGGCTCTCTGGTTGGCAGGTTGCTTGCGGCGGGGTGCAGTGCCTGCCTGCTAGGATCTACCCATGACAAACGCTGACTGCCGCCTCCCCCGTAATTGTCCGCTCTGACCCTGGCCGGGCCAATTGCAGCGCTGGTGCAGCCGGCTATTTCATTCAGCATGCCCATTTCAGCTCGGCCGCGCCGAAAAAAAAACTGCTGGTGGTCAGATGATGCGAGTCCGACCCCGGGCAGAAACACGCGCCAAAGGGGTCGCAAGACTGGGGATGGCAGTGTGGGATGGCAGTGTGGGGATTGCAATGTGGGGATGGCAATGTAGGTGTTCTGGTGGCAAGTTGGGAAGTTGGGAAGTTGGGAAGTTGTGAGTATGGGAAGATAACAACCAATATGAATTGGCGTCTGCCGTCCTTCCACCACCTCAATCAGTCATCCCAGCCTATCGTAAACCCTCGATTGCTTTTTGCTCCCCCGCGCACAGACGCTGCGTGGTGCAGCGCAGCCAGCCCCTATTTTTTCCTCGACTTCCCGAACGCGGCTGCCCCCGGATCTGAGAGCCAAGAGGCAGTGCGGTCGGTCCTCATTCAGTCAGACCACACTCTGGCCGTGCAGTCTCGCAGTTGGGCTCACTCTGCCAGATCCATTTCTTTTTTTTCTCATTTCATTTCCCAATGGGGTGATCCTATCATCAGACTCTCTGTCTCTCTCGTTCCGTCTCTCTCGATCTTTCTAGTTCACTCCTTTACTCTCTCGAGTCGATCCTCATGTTAGTAGCGGTGGTAATGGCCGGCCGGCATGCAGCTCCGGTCCTCTCTCTCTCTCTCTCTATACTTACAGCTTGAGATGCATCTTAAATATGTGTCTGGTGTACGGGTGTACGGCGGCCCGAGTAGATTATGTAGCGATTTGTAGCGATTTGTAGCGATTTGCGGAGTTTCCTATGGTGCTGGGAGGGGTGGTTGGCGGTGAAGCGTAGGTCTGAGTGGAGTCGGCCGGTGTGGGTACGAGCGAGTGGTGATCAAGGGATGCAGATGGCAGAGCGTCCGTGGAAGAAGAGGCCGTGGAGGTGGTGAGAGGAAGATAAATCTGGGGCTGCGTGTGAGAAAAGCCGCTGGTGGTGTAAAGGGGTGCGCGCGGCCGTAGATCGCGCGAACGTGGGGCGCGCGACCGTGGATCGCTGGGCTCGGCGGAACCTTCGGCAGAGTTGTCTCACGTTTGCTTTCGGTTTTTGGCGTCGCGGGGGCCGGCAGAAAAAAAATGGTTTTTCAAAAACAGGCTTCCTAGGCCCTCCAGGGCTCAACTTTCCACGTGACCTACCTGAGGAGGAGGGCACAGTCACAATTTTCTTTTTTCACAGTTTTTTCACTTGGGCTGAAAAAATTGGAATGAAAAGTTTCTCAGTCTAACCAACCAACCAACCAAACCAAACCAAACCAAAATGGGTGCCTACAAGTACGTTGAGGAGATTCACAGAAAGAAGCAGTCTGATGTCATGAGATTCCTGGCTCGTGTCAGATGCTGGGAGTACAGACAGAAGAAGGCTGTCTCGAGAGTCTCGAGACCAACCAAGCCTGAGAAGGCCAGAAAGCTCGGCTACAAGGCCAAGCAGGGCTTCGTGATCTACAGAGCCCGTGTCAGAAGAGGCAACAGAAAGAGACCTGTGAAGAAGGGTGTCACCTACGGTAAGCCAACCAACCAGGGTGTTGCCCACCTCAAGAACCAGAAGTCTCTGAGAGCCATCGCCGAGGAGCGCGTCGGCAGAAAGGCCACCAACCTCAGAGTCCTCAACTCCTACTGGCTCAACCAGGACTCGACCTACAAGTACTTCGAGGTCATCGCCGTCGACCCATTCCACAAGGCCGTCAGAAGAGACCCACGTTACAACTGGATCGCCAACCCTGTCCACAAGCACAGAGAGCTCAGAGGCCTCACCGCTGCCGGCAAGCAGTACAGAGGCATCAACAAGGGCCACCTCTTCAACCAGACCAAGAAGGGCAGAAGACACAACTGGAAGGTCCACAACACCCTCTCTCTCTGGAGATACAGACACTAAGCAACCGCGGAGCATCCAGTGTGCGTTACATCGCTTGCTGGCTTCGGCCGTGCCTCTCGTGTCGCTAATATAGTATAATACACTCGTCTATACTACCATATTGTAGGTCGATATCATCGGGAGATGCGTACTATACCATTCCTCCATCCCTCCATCCCTCCATCCCTCCATCCCTCCCTCCCTGCCTCCCCGAGTCAGCCTGACTTCGGAGAGCGAAAAAATTGTTTCTCCCTCATTTCTCCCATACTTCTCGCAGCTCCCCAATTCGCAGCTCATTCGCAGCTCATAATAAGCATTATATAATTCGCACCCCTGCTAAAGTTTTACCACACAAAAGCCCCACTTCACCGCTCCACCAAACCTCCTACAAATGGCCTCCGCTCCCCGTTCCAAGACGGCCATCCTGTCCGTCTACGACAAGACCGGCCTGCTCGACCTCGCCAAGGGCCTCGTCGACCACAACGTCAAGCTGCTCGCCTCTGGCGGCACCGCCCGCCTCCTCCGTGAGTCCGGTTTCCCCGTTGCCGACGTCTCCTCCATCACCCACGCCCCTGAGATGCTCGGCGGCCGCGTCAAGACGCTGCACCCGGCAGTCCACGGCGGCATCCTTGCCCGCGACATCGACTCCGACAACGCCGAGCTCGAGAAGTACAACATCGACAAGGTCGACTTTGTCGTGTGCAACCTCTACCCATTCCAGGAGACCGTTGCCAAGATCAACGTCACGATGGCCGAGGCCGTCGAGCAGATCGACATCGGCGGCGTCACTCTCCTCAGAGCCGCTGCCAAGAACCACGCCCGCGTCACCATCGTCAGCGACCCGAACGACTACCCGGCCTTCCTCGAGGACCTCAACAAGTCCGGCGAGATCTCCGAGGCCCTCCGCGACAAGTTCGCCATGAAGGCCTTCGAGCACACCGCCGACTACGACGCCGCCATCTCCGACTTCTTCCGCAAGAGATACTCCGAGGGCGTCTCCCAGCTCCCGCTCAGATACGGCATCAACCCTCACCAGAAGCCTGCCCAGGCCTTCATGCTCGAGGGCAAGCTCCCCTTCACCGTCGTCAGCGGCTCCCCGGGCTACGTCAACCTCCTCGACGCTCTCAACGCCTGGCCGCTCGTTAAGGAGCTCTCCGCCTCCCTCAACCTCCCGGCCGCCGCCTCCTTCAAGCACGTCTCCCCAGCAGGTGCCGCCGTCGGCCTCCCGCTCTCCGACACCGAGAAGAAGGTCTTCTTCGTCGACAAGATCGAGAACCTCTCCCCGCTCGCCAACGCCTACGCCCGTGCCCGCGGTGCCGACAGAATGTCCTCCTTCGGTGACTTCATCGCCCTCTCCAACATCGTCGACATCCCAACCGCCAAGATCATCTCCTCGGAGGTCTCCGACGGTGTCATCGCTCCGGGCTTCGAGCCTGAGGCCCTCGAGATCCTCAAGAAGAAGAAGAAGGGCAAGTACTGCATCCTCCAGATCGACCCTAACTACACCCCGCCGGACAGAGAAACCCGCCAGGTCTACGGTGTCTCCCTCGAGCAGAAGCACAACGACGCCATCATCAACTCCTCCAGCTTCACCGAGCTCGTCTCCAAGAACCGCAAGCTCCCTGAGCAGGCCGTCCTCGACCTCACCGTTGCCACCCTCGCCGTCAAGTACACCCAGTCCAACTCCGTCTGCTACGCCAAGAACGGCATGGTCGTCGGCCTCGGCGCCGGCCAGCAGTCCCGTATCCACTGCACCAGACTCGCCGGCGACAAGTCCGACAACCTCTGGCTCCGCCACCACCCTCGCGTCCTTGCCTTCAAGTGGGCAAAGGGTGTCAAGAAGCCAGAGAAGGCCAACGCCATCGACCTCTTCGTCTCCAACCAGATCCCAACCGACGAGCCCGAGAAGTCCCAGTACGAGGAGAAGTTCGCCGAGCTGCCAACCCCTCTCACCCCCGAGGAGAGAAAGGACTGGATCTCCAAGAACACCGACGTCGCCGTCTCTTCCGACGCCTTCTTCCCATTCCCTGACAACGTCTACAGAGCTGCCCGCTCTGGCGCCAAGTACGTCGCTGCTCCTTCTGGTTCCGTCAACGACAAGGCCGTCTTCGACGCCGCCGATGCCTACAACATGGTCTACGTCGAGAACCCCATCAGACTGTTCCACCACTAAACCAACTCCACCCACAGTCAAAGCCTAATCTATACAAACACACAATTATCAAAATCAAAAACATACTTGTCTGACCTGACCTGACCTGACCTGACGTGGCCTGGCCTGGCTTCCCTTGTAATAAGATACACTTTGATTTGTATTGAAACAACTATAAAAACGAAATGATAATAAATGAGATGAGAGGAGAGGATGTTGATGTCAATGCTGTGATGACAAAAAACGAGGTAGATCTCGCTTATGCCTTCGTCGAGAACGTCTGCAACGACGTCGACGTGGTCCAGTGTGGCTTGTAAGTGCCAGAAGCCTTACCAGTGTCGTTGTTATCCTGGTGTCTTGGCTGGAAGAGGCCCTCAGCGAATTCTGGAAGGCTGATCGAGTCAAAGTTGACGAGGTTCATAGATCCGACAACGGCTGGGGCAGCAATCAGAACAACAAAGATAATCAGGACAACAAAGTAGAGCACAGAGTACTTGCGGATCATCCGCTTTCTCAGGCGGGCCTGCTTGAGAGAGTATATAGGTGGACGGATCTGCTTGTTTGGCTTAAGCCAGAACAGCATAAGAGAGTGCCACTTGTCAATGAATGGGATGCAGATGAATGGGAACTGGCAGAACAGCAGGAAGTGGCCAAGGATGAAGTCACCAGCGAACTGGGACATCTCGATGATTTTGGCAACAAACTCACGGGCTGGCTGCGACCAGGCAGAAGCACCGAGACCAGAGCCGTACCACTTACCGGTCCAGAAGGCAATGTTGGAGTGGTCGTTCTTGAACTCACGGGTCAGGAAGAGGAGAGTCATGAACTTGAACACGAGACGCTCGACGTAGATCATGGTGATCAGACCAATGCACATACGAGCAAAGTTGAAGCCCTCGAGCGCCCACATGGCAACGTAGAAGACAATGTGGACGATGACGGCGACACCGTGGGCGACACCAGCCATGACAGCACCGGTCTTCTTGCAGCAGGCGCCAAGGAGTGGGCCGGCACAGCACGAAAGACCAAGGCAGACAGCCAAGCAACCCATGTTGATGACAATAGGGGCAAGAGCGCAGATGACAAGACGCAGGACAGAGTTGACGGTCTTGGCCTTGCGGACGCCAGTCTGGGAGTTGACGAAAGTGTAGGCAACAAAGAGACCGGCGGTGTAGATCAGGCAAGGAATGGTGTCGGAGAACAGGATGTTCGTTCTGTGTGGTCTAGCGAAGTCACCAGCGGACTTCTCCGAGGAGTCACCAATGGTTCTCTGCTTCAGACCAGTAACACGGGAACGGGTAAGTCTGACGTAACCGATCCACGAGTTTCTGTGCCACTTGGTGTTACCACGGGACAGCCAGCGAATGAAGTCACGGTAGTCAATGAAGTAGTCGTCCCAAGCGAACTGGTGTGGGTTGAAGAGGAATGGAGAGAACAGGAAGGAGACAATGATGATCCAGAACCACAGGAGGGCAGGCTGCCAGTGGGCAACGGTACCGAAGAGCAGCATGATCAACAGGCGGGCACCCATGTAGATGGTGGACTCAGCGAAACGAGAGTAAAGCACCGAAAATGGAATTCTCGAGGTGGCGAAACCTCTACCGGTGGCAATGTAACGAGCACCACCGACACTGATGTCGTTGAGCAGAGACGAGGAGTAGATCTGAGCGGTGAAGACCTCAAAGATAGGAGACATCGAAAGGAAGTCACGGCCGATACGGTAGCACATTCTCCAAACACCTCTCTCGATCAGCTCCTGAACAATCAGAGGAATAAACGAGATGAAGAAGACAATGAAGATGGACAGCGTGTAACGTCTAATCCAGTCAATGGCTGGCATCAGGTTGTAGCATCCAAGTGGGTACTGGACGTCGGTGATTGGCTTGTTCTTGTTGTAGAGGCAGATGATAGACTCGTGGGCCAGACCGTTCAGGTTAACCAGGGTAAGCATGAACAGCTGCAGCGAAAGCTGAATGAACAGGTTGTTGATATGGAAACCAAGGTGGGCATAGTAGAAGGTCAGGAAACGGTCGACAGGAAGCTGGGTACCAAGGTAGTAGTACTCACGAGAGAGCATCTGCTCACCCATACCAGCACCAATCTTGGTGGTGAAGTTCAGAATAGAACCGAAACCAAGGTCACGGCCCTTACCACACTGGAAGTACTCGCAGTGCTTAATACGGCCACCACGGCACATGGCGTTCATACCGGCGTAAATGTCCTCGTTCAGGTGCAGACCCTTCTGAGCCTTCGAGACACCACCACGGGTGGTCATGTAGATGGAGTTCAGGAAGTCAGGGTGACCGTAGTGGAGCTTACCTCCAATCTGGGCCAGAGTACGGGCAAACAGGGTACCGAAGGTCTGCTCCTTACCGGCAGCAATGTCACCAAGGACACCGGAGTTCTCGGAGAAGATGTACTCACGGGCACCAACGATGGCGACAGGGTGAGTAACCTTGACAGGCTCCTTGTTAAGGGATGGGGCGTATGGGTTGACATGCTCGACGTTGAGCTCCTCAAACTCGGCGAGGATCGATCTGATCTTAAGGCACTCCTCCAGGTAGTTGTCCTGGTTAGCGTCGATAAGCTCGAGGTACTCACCTCTGGTGAAGATGAGTGCGTGGTTCTGGTTGTCGGACTTACCGTCACCCAGAATAGGGTTACCGGAGAGCTGGACTCTGAACTTTGGTCTTCTTCTGCCGTTCTCCATGATCTCGGAGTGACCGTCGATCAGGGCAGAGTAGATACGTGGCTCCTCGCCCTCGTGGAGAGGAGGCTCCTCGTCCAGGTAGGCGACTTGGAGGTCTGGGTAGGCACGGAGCAGGAACTCAGCGTTCTCGAGCTCCTCAGGCTTGAACTTGGTCAGACGCTGCATAGAAACGACAAACTTGAACTTACGTCTAGCCATGCGCTCGAGCTCGCGCTCAAGGCCCTCGGCATTACCGCCAAACATCTGAACGATCTCAGGGTTCTCGACACGGTAAAGCAGCTTGATAGCACGCGAGTAGTTCATGAAACCAGAAACGGTACGGTACAGGGTCTGGGAACGCAGGGAAGCCCAGATACGGGTACGGAGGGTGTACTCAGGAGCGGCAGACTTGAAACCAATGCAGTAGAATGGCAGGTCGTCGATCTCCTGCTTGACCTCGTCCTGCTTGTCCTCGCCGGCGTTCTCGTAGGCGGCAGTCTCCTCGGAGAGGATCTTGGTGTCCTTAACGAAGCACTCCCACTCGATTGGGTGGAGCTGCTTCAGGTACTCGAGAAGAGTAACACGAGAGTACTGGTCGTCCTCGCGGATAATCTCCTTGAGGGAGAGCAGGATCTTCTCGGAGTAGTGAGGAGTGAAGACGGTGAAGGTTGGCATGTTGTCAACTGGGAGAGGCTCTGGGATAGGGGTGGCGAGAGACTGGGCGAAGAAAGAGATACGACGCTCGGCCTCGGAGTTCTTAGGGAAGTACTCGGTCTCGAAACTGTTGTCATCCTGGGAGACGAAGAAGGTTGGGGCACGCAGGGTACGCTTGCCTTCGACCTCGGATGGAACCTGGTGGTAGAGGAGCTTCTGGACGTGGTCGATGGCGAGGAGGTGCTCACGGTACATCGAGATGATGACGGCGTTCCAGACCTGGGAGATGAGCACCTTAGGCTTGTACTTGATCTCCATGTCGGTAGTGGCGAGGACCTTCGAGTAGATACGCTTTGGCAGACGGGTGTAGATGTTTCTCCATGGGGTCAGGATCGAGATACCGAGGTAGAAGGAGCGGCCGACCGAGAAGACGCAGTTCACCAGAATGTACCACATGAAGGTATCCAGGAAGAACAGAATGAAGTCGGTGGCGTACATCAGACCGAGGGTAATGCGGGCCTGCTGCTTGCAAAGGGTGTCGCCGAACCACTTCTCACCGTGGCAACGCATCGTCGACTGGGAAAGGTCGCGGATAGGGTCACGGATCGAGAGGATCAGGAAGAAGTAGGACTCGACGTACTTGGCGAGGAAGACGACGACCCAGAGAAGGTAGGAGAGGTACATGTCGAGGCCCTTCAGCTTGTGGAAGGAAGCGGTGAAAGTCTGCTGGGCAACATAGCGACGGGAGGAGTTCTTCATGTAAGAGGCGAAGAGGCCACCGAGAGGCATGATGGAGAGGTAGAGGATCGTAGCGACGGCGATGAAGAACGAGACGACGGAGACGGCGTAGGCGACCTTGGAGTAGGTGGCGAGGCCGGCCCAGGCGAAGACGAAGGCGACAGGGGCGACGTTAACGGCAAGAAGGATGAGGGTCAGGGTCATACGGCGAGAGAGACGCTGTCTGCCAGGCCAAGACTTTGGAACGAAGACCCACTCAAAGATGGTGGCGAAGACGTTGATGAGGGTAGCGATGGTACCACCGATGGCGCAGGCGGCCCAACGGGAGGAGGCGAGCGGCTGGTTGTTGACAACCTGGACGTAGTTCTTGGTGTAGAGGGTAGGGGAGTTGTAGGCGCAGTACATCCAGAAGATCGAGATGTGCATGATCCAGATACGGTTGAAGTTGGTCACGACGTGGAGCCAGGTACGGACCTCCTTGTAGGTCTTTCTGAAGGCCTTGTTCCAGTCGATCTCGCCGAGCTTGAAGTACCTCTCCTCTGGAGGGAGGTCGATGAGGCGGGTGGTCTCGTCGATCATCATTCTGGAGATGCCCTGAGGGTACCAGAAGAGCTGGTTGACGTCGTCGTAGCCGATGACCTTGTTGTGGTCGCGCTCGCGCTTGACGAAGCGGCCATCGACGACCTCGTAGACCTGGTCGCGGAGGAACTGGTAGATAGGCGTGATGACACGGTTGAGGTAGTCGCCTTCTGGGACGGGGTCGGTGCGGTTTTTGCAAGCGTCGGATCCGAGGTAGTCGAGGGCACACTTGTAGATGAAGCAGAGCTGCTCCGGGGTGAAACGGACCTGGTTGGCCTCGCCCCAGAGGAGGAGCCAGAGGGCGACCTGGCGGACGCGCTCGAACGGACTGAGCTGGTTCATTCTGGCCTTCCACCTGTAGTCTGCGGCCTGGAGCGAGTCGTCGCCTTCGAGGTCGTTCAAGGTCTTGATGGTGTCGTCGCCGTTCTCCTCGACGGCCTTCTTGGCCTTCTTGGACTTGCGCTTGGCCTTGCGGGCCTTGCGGGAGAGCTTGCCGACGTCGAGGTTGCGGAATCCGATCTCGTCGTCGATGTCCATCTGGGCGGCGAAGTACCACTTCTTGAAGTTGGCGGCGTCGCCTCCGATGTAGTCGGCATGGAGCGAGAGGAGGGCCTGGGCCGGGGACATACGGGACGATCTCGAGTCGAGCATCGTCATGAAGTAGTCGAACATGTTTCTCATCGAGTCACGCTGGAAGCCGAAGCGGTTCGTGAGGTCGATGAAGATGTCCTCGATCTGCTCGATCGTGACTGGGGCCTGGTTGTCGGCGGTCCAGGCTGGGTACGGGTCGGTCGGCAGGACGACCATTCCCTGGTCGTACGGGCCGGCGCCGTAGATCGGCGTCGAGGCTCCCGAGGAGCGGCCGCCGCCGTAGCTCATCTGCGAAGGCGTGTACTGGGTGCCGTAGCCGTCGTAGGGGGTGCCAGGGGTGGCGCCCGGACCGTAGCTAAAGTCCGAGTAGGCCTCGCCGTCGTGGCCGGCGCCTTGCTCGTAGTAGCCTTGCTGCGGTGGGTACTGCTGCTGGTCGTAGTAGGCGCCCTGCTGGTTGGCGTCGTACTGGTAGCCGTTGAAGCCCTGCTCGTAGTACGCGTCGCCCGGCTGGCCGCCGAGCCCAGCGTTGCTGCCGGTCAGGTCGGCGGTGCCCTGGGGAGCTCCTTGGTCGTAGTACTCGCCCTGGGGCTGGCCCTGCTGGCCCTGGGGCTGGCCCTGTGGCGGCACGCCGCCGGTCTGGTCCTGCGGGTTGCCACCGTTGTCGGTGTAGTAGCCGTTGTTGGCCCTGTTCGGGTCGTAGTTGTCGTTGTACGACATGACTAGGGTGTGTTGACGGCTAGTAGGAGTGGTGAAGAAAAGAAGGGAGGAGGGGACGGAAGGGGGAAGTCTAAAAAAAATTCTCTACTGCTCTGCCGCAAGCCTGCCTGCCTGCCTGATGCGTAATGCGTGCGTGTATGTGTGTGTGTCCAGTTCTGGCCAGGCGCCGGCACCCTTTTTTTTGCCCAGCACACTGGAACAATTGGATCGAGAATTTTTTTTTTTGATTTCACCTCGTGAAATTTGCCTGGACCGCGTTTGAGACGCTGCTAAAAAAAGCGGCGCGTAGCGTAGCTATGGGAAGGTTGTGTATGTTGCGCGGTTCCCTTCCGGTAGTGCCGGAACTGCTAGAGCTACTGTCTGTTGGCGCTACGGTCTGCTAGAGCTACGGTCTGCTAGAGCTACGGTCTGCTAGAGCTACGGTCTGTTGGCGCTACGGTCTGTTGGCGCTATGGTCTGCTAGAGCTACGGTCTGTTGGCGCTACGGTCGTCTGTTGGCGCTCTGCTATCCCTCCTTGATCTGCCCTTCTTTTTTTCACTTTTTTTTCCTATTTTTTTTTATCCCTCGTTTCTTCTTCTGCCCACCGGATCAATCCTACTTCCGAGTCTCCCTCGCTTCCTCCTGATAGAGGGTCCGGTCCTCCAGCCAAAGACTCTCTCTCTATAAAACGCGCTCGCTCTCTGTTACTTCGACACACCGTGCCGGATCGTCGTGTGCCGGCAGGTGCCGGCAGGTGGTGTCAACCCTTGGCAACTGCTCTCTTGCAACTTCTGCTCGTATGTCTATGTTCTAACCCCTCCCCCCAGCCAAGGGCCTGCCTAGCCTTGGCCTAGCCTTAGCCTACCTAGCCTTGGCCTAGCCTTGGCCTCAGCCCCTCCCCCTTCACTCTATTTCTCTCCCCTTTCAAAAGAAAAGTCTTTTTTTTCCACTTTTTTACTACCCTCCTCACTTGGCACCCAAGGAGCCCTCTCTCTCCATTGGCCAACCGTGCCCACTCCCTGCCAGTGCTGTCTGTTCTACCAGCACTGCCACCTTTCTTTTCACTTTTTTCCACTCTTTTTTTTTCGATTTTTTTTTCACTGCTTCTATTATTGGAACTCCTGCTGCTCCTTCTCCGGCTCCTTCTCCTTCTCCGGCTCCTTCTCCTGCGCCTTCTCCTGCTCCTGCGGCCTAGAACTATTTGTTCAAAAGCCAGCCACGCCGATCTAGTCATGTCGGACTCACTCTCTATATATCCGGCTCAGCCTGCCAACACCGGGAAGATCATCGACCATCCTCAGAACATTTCCAACTCCTTAAATCAATTTTCCCTCCAATCCTCTCCGTGCATCCTCTCCCGATCTCACCTATCAGTTGCCCCCCTCTTCGTCCTCCTCCTGCCACTTTGAGCCGCGCCCTTCCCGGCTTTTACCACTCTAGCTACCTACTACTTCCTTGATCCGTATGCCCTCTTTCTTTTTTCGGTATTTTACATACACCGCGAACCGTGAACCGCGTTTTTTTTTTATTATTTTTCTGCCGTCCTAACCACCTCGCCAAGGCTGGCAACGACCCGCAGAATCTCTTGTTTACTCTCGGCATTCGTCACCGCCGCCTCTATTCTGTCCTGCGCGTATCCAACTAACTCCGCGCTGCAGATCTTCCGCAGCTTGCTGACGATCGACCCGACTATTCCTTGTAGAACCCACTTCCCCTCCGCACCGTCCAGGGTTTTCACCGCAGCGTCAACGTAAGCGTGCTGCCGCTCCTCGCTCGTCTCGGTCTCGCCTTCGACCTCTTCCAATAGTAGTCTGTCCAGCAGCTCGTCCGCGTAGATCTCTGTAACGGCCAGCAGCTCGCCGGGACCTTGGAACACTCGTGAGATCAGCTGCGTCGACTTCACAAGTCCCTTGTTCCGGAACTTCTCCAGGATCAGGAACCCGATCCGTGGCTCGTTGTTCCACAGCCGCAAAACGGCATCCATCAGCCAGACCTGCCGCTCTGACGTGTTCTCGACCTTATCAAACTGATCGTTCTCCAGCTCTTCCTCCTCCCCCTCCTCCTTCAGCGGCAGGCCCAGCGTCTTTCTCACCTTGTCGCCGCAGAGCTCCAGCGCTCCGCCTTCAATGACAGACAGTGACCGCGACCCGATGATGCACACCGACTGTGCAACCAGGGCCACTATGTACTCGTCGATCTCTGCAACCTTCTCCGAGGCCTCCTTCTTCAGCTCGCCCACAAGGTCGTTGAACGACTGCAGCGACTCTCCCTCTTGCAGGTTCGTGTAGATCGAGTGACACAGGGTGTGGAACTCGTGTTGGTCATTGTTGAACAGGTACTGTTCCACAACGTGGTACACCTCGGCGTTTCCCAGCTCGGCCCGCGATGGCTCGTTTGCATCGGCCTCCATCTCGGACTTGAGCACCTCGGCGTTCGAGTCTGCCACCTTCTGTGCCAGCTCTTGGCCGAAGAACTTCGAGTCGTACTCGACGGCCTCCTCGGACGACAACAGCGCCAGGTTCGTGAATGTGCGCAGCTCCTCGGGTAGTGTCGACCGGATCTGCTGAGGCGTGCTGACACGCACCTCCTTGGCGATGGCGTTCTTCAGAATGAACCGCTTAGGGTGGAACGGCTCAGCCTTGGTCTCCGCGGCATCGTCCTTCCAGTCGTCCCACTGCCACTCAAAGTTGAAGTTGCTCAGCTGGATCAGCATCCAGCTGACACACTGTGCGCGCACGGCGAAGTCCAGCGTGGTGGCATTCTTGTAGAAGAACTTGATGGCCTCGGCGAGAGTCTTGGAGAATGGGATCTTCTCGTTGGAATGCAACGTCCGGCGCATCAGCGTCCAGTCCCGGCCGCACGTGTCCGCCAACAAAGTCTGGTAATAGACTCCTCTCACCGTAGGCTCTGGCAAGTGCAGCATCAGGTCCAGGACGCCTTCAAGGATGACGTTCTCCATTCTCCACGTGCCTGTGTAGCCATCCCTGTACTCCTGCTGAATCCGCTCGGCACTCTGCAGCATAGTCTCCTTCATCTCGGCTGGAATGTCAGGGTTGTTCTCAAGGTCCGACAAAAGATCGACGCCGCTCCGCAGATCGTCGACGATAGTAAGCTTGTCCTCCGACGAGTTCGACTTGGCAAACAACTTGTCGTTGAAATAGTGTGGAAGTGCCAGAAGCTGTCTGGACACAGTGATCCGGTTGAACTCCATCCCTTGGACGACATCCTGAACGACGTCTCTCAGAATGAGGCCCTCGTAGCTCTCCAAGGAAGGCACAATCTCAAAGGACAGGCCGGTCAGGTTCTTCGAGAAGATCTCCAGGGGGAATCTGGAACACTTCCAAAGGTTGTCGGTGTGTCCAGAGATGCCAACCTCCTTGAACTGCTCTGCAGTTGGGACCTTGATTCCAAGGAACTTTGGAACCTCCTTGGTCTTTGACTCGGATTCTTCCTGTTGCTGCTGCTCCCGCTCCTTCTCATTGTCCCCTTCCTTCTCCTCTTCTCCAGTCTCCATCTTGGTGTCAGCATCAGCGGCATCTGCATCGGCAGCAATCTCCTCGAGAATTGGCTGGATCTCCGCCTGGACGTCTCTGAAGATCTTAACATCGAGCCGCTCGACGGCCTTAAGAACCAGTTGTGCAAGGTTCTGTGGGTCGTATGGAGCCTCCTCATCTTTCTTCCGTGCCAAAAACTGAGATAGAACAGTCTTGCTGTCCTCCAGCTCTTTAACGTCAAAGCCAGAAGCGGTCGAGACAAGTGTGTCGCACTTCTTTCTCAGGGCCTCGTTGTTCCTGTCGGCGGCCAGAATGTACGGAATCGACAGAGTAAACGCAAAGAAGAGCAACTCTGCAAGTGAATTACGTACACCATCTCCAGAGGCCTCGTTGAGTGCAATTGCAAGCTTAAGCACTTGGTCAAAGAAGTCCACAACGGGGTCGACGCTCTGGAAAGCTGGTGCAACGGTAGCCAGGAACCGAGCAATCAGTTTCAGGTGAGTCACTCTGTCGACTTTCTCGGACTCCTCGAGCTCATCAGCATTGTCCAGTAAGTTTTGTGCCTTTTGCTCGACGAATGCGCCGATCTCTGCACCAACGGCTGGGTTATGGGCAGCGGCAATTTGGACCAGCGCACCAAATAGCTGCATCTTTTGCGGCTGTTCGACGATCAGCGCATACGTATAGTCCAAAAAGTGCTGCCTAAACTCTTCACTATCCCACTCTTTGGCAATCGTCTCGCTCGTATTCTTCAATTCCTCCATGATGTTGTCCGGCTTGTCGCCAAGCTGCGAGATACCGTGACAGACACCCTTAAGAACCTCGATCTCTTGGCTCATCCTAGGCCTGCGAATTCTCTTGAACTCGCGCTGTGGAGCCGTATTCCTTTGATCGGCCAGAGACCTTGGTCTGCTAGGTATCCTGCTTCCCGACGGCTCGTACTCAGAGTCCTCTTCAAACCCTCTCTTTCTTGGAAAGTCCGACATCACAAAGCTCTTGAAAAGTTAGAAAGCAGGGTTCAACTATTTTTTTTTTTTTTTTCATTCGAACTCTTTAAAAATCATAGTATGCTATATGCGATAGATGTATGTGTAGGTAGGTAGTTAATAGTCGGTAGCAAACGAGGTGTTGCTTCTAAGGCTTGGCGATCCGGCAAATGACATTTCACTCTCCGAGATCAGTCCAGCAGACAACAGCTTCTTCGACAGCTGGTTGTTCAGCGAGGTCAGTTTCGACACCCGCTGGTCCTGCTGTCTACTCTTTTCATTGCTGAGACGCATGTCAAGATCGCGCTGCGAGCGAAGGTTCTTCAGAGCCTCCCTCAGGGAGTCACGCTGCGCCTTCAGGTTGATCACATCGTCCGATCCAGAAACCTGTCTCTGTTTCAGCTGGTCGTTCTCCTGACGCAGGATCTCAAGTGCAGATGCACCTTCGGCGGAGTCCTTGGCGTTCGTCAGGATCTCGACCTGGTTCTTCAAGTCAGGAACAACCTCGTTGCTCAGCTTCCGGTACTTGATAGTCAGCTCCTCGAGCTTCTTCTTGATGTCTCCTCTCTCGTCCTCCAAGAGCTCGCGGCGGGTCTTGTGGTTCTTGAGCTCTTCTTCGAGGGCAAGAACCTTTCTGTTCAGGGCAGCGTTTCTGTATCCAAGCTCGGTTAACTGCGAACTGTCAGAGACACCCTTGGCCTTTCTCAGAAGCAGCTCCTCGACAGCGTACCGCTTGCGACGCTCCTCGGAGAGCTGATCGGTCAGCTCGGAGACCTTAGCAGAGACTTCTGTTTCGGTAACGGTCCTGTCGTTCACTGGAGCACCAGAACGCAGCTTCTGCTCGAGAGCAAACTCTCTGGAGATGGAACCAGCCAGCTCGGTCGACACGATCTGCAGCTCCTTCAACAGCTCGGTGGTGTCATTCAAGACACCCAGCTGCGAAGAATCCAGCAGGTTGCTCATGTCGCCGGTCGGCTCGCCAAGTCCAGTTGGTGTAGCTGGAAGAGATGGGACGAAAGACTCTGGCTTACCTTTCGATCTCTCTGGGAGCTTCGTTGGCGACGTCGAAGACTTGCCAGTGTTGACACTTCTGTCCACGCGCTGCTCAACAATGTGTCCAGTTGGTCTCGAAGCGGAAGATGTCGTCGTCATTGAAGAGGTCACGGCCTGTCTCTGAAGGTCTCCGTCGTCCTTCTTCACAAATCTAACTGGATCGGCCATGTTCTGGTCTGCTTCCTGCTTCCTCTTCTTGTTTTCTTCATGCTCGCGCACTTCATCCACGCTCATGTCAAGGAAGCTGTTCAACTGATTGTCAGAATCATCCTTAGGCAGTGCAACAGTCAACCGGTAGTTCATCAGAGACTCGTGGTTCGAGAAGGCAGGGCTAGGAATGTTAGGCAGTGGCTTGGCAGTTGGCACCTTAGTCATGACTGGCACGGGAGCCTTCTGCTGCAAGCGAGTGCGTTGCTGATGTTTCTGGCCGGATGGAAGAGGCTCGTCAGTCTGGAAGGAAAGATCCTTCTGAGATTGATTCTTGTTCGAGTTACGTCTGAACTTGTTGAAGAAGTTGCGTCCCATCTTTGGCGACTTCGAGAATGCGTTCTCGATTGCGGCAAGAGTGTGACCGCTGTGGTTCTTCTTCGAAGATTTCTTCGACGACTTCGTGTCGACAGAGTCCTCGAAACTGTCACTGCTGGCCATACGAGGAGATTCAAACACAGGAACGCCGACCAGGTATGGGTCGTCAGACGCACCCTTAGTGTTGCCCATAGAAGCTCCAAAGGAGTTATTGGAAGCGTATCCAATGTTGTTCTCCCGCTTCCGTTTAGGAGAATCCTTAGGGAGTGGAGGGGGCTTCCTCATAGACGATGGGCGCGAAGCCTCGGAAGCTTGAGAGACCGATCTAGAATGTGGCTGAGCCAGCTCAATCTTAGATGCGTGACTGGAGACGATACTGTTGTCGTCATCACGTCCTGCAGCCCTGTGTGGAGCAGCCAAGTCGCTATACGATTCCGGGACCGTACTCCGCGTGGTGCCGTAGGATGTGGTTGACTGGATGTTCTTGTACGAGCTTGTATCCAGTTCTTGATTCTGGACAGGTTGCTGCAAGTCCTGATTGGAATAATGCTGCGGCTGCTGTTCCTTCGGCTGTGCCACCTCTGGGACATGTGTCTGCTGTGTCTGCTGTGGGGAGTGCTGCTGGGAAGGATCTTTCAGAGGCTCCTGCTCCTGGGAACGCTTATCAGTATCCGTAAGAGAAACCTCCGTGTCAGCAGTCGAGATCTTGTGAGGAGATGTATCGGAGGAAGAGCCGTCGTTGTATCCCACACTCCTGGACTCTGTTGGAGAGGTCGAGTGCGTCTCGCGGCGTCCCTGAGTGTGATGTGGCTCATAGTCTGGAAGAGTATCCGATGAGTCAGAGGCAACGTCGAGTGAAACAGGCACACCCTTAGCCTTGAGTGGACTATCAAAGATGGTATCCTTACCGATAGTGGTGTTCTTTGCCTCAGTCTCTGAGGAATCCCGCAGTGGGCTCTTGATAACGGTGGCGGGGCTTTCCTGCTCGGAGTCGTCGCTGTCTTTGAATTGACTCTGAGTAACGTTGTTCTTGAGTGGGCTGGCGGACTTCTGTGAGAGTGCACTCTGAGAAGAGGCGGCACCGGTCTTGAATGGACTAGATGAACTCATTGCAGTCCTGAAGCTTGCGTCTGTAGGAGTCTTGACAGGGCTCTGGTGAGGTGTCCGGAAGACGTCTGAATCAAGGCTCTTCGAAGAACTCTCATTAGGCTCGGGGATTTCTGCAGGAATGGCAATTCCAGTGGTCGACACCTCACGAGATGGGTTCTCGGAGTAAGAGTATTCGCTGCCGGAAAGGTCGGGCAGAACAATCTTCTGCTGTTCGCGCTGTCTCTTTTCCGGGCTAGCAGCTGGCTTGGAGAAGACAAGAGAGTCTCCACTGGCATCGACGCCGGCATTATCATTAGTGTTGTTAGCGTCACCTGGAGAAGCAAGCTCGCGGTCACTGTAATCGTCATCATCGCCCTCCTCCTCAGAACTCTCGGCACTACGGTCACCGTTCTTCAGCGTGATGTCTGGCGTCTTTCTAATAGAGTCGCTGTCATAGGAAGTCGACGACGAGGCGTAGGAGGCAGCATCGTTGATGAGGGCTGGAGCGGCCGGCTGGAAATAGTCACCGCTCTCAGACTGATGTGGCCGTTGCCGTTGTTGCTGCTGCTCTTGCTGCTGCTGCTGCTGATGCTGCTGATGCTGATGATGCTGCTGATGCTGATGATGCTGCTGATGCTGCTGATGCAGCTCTGCGGATTCGACCGACAGAGATGAGTCCGGGCGCGCGAGAGACTTGGCTGTAGGAGCTGCCACTGGAACAGATCTCTTGGAGGAGTTGTTCGAAGCGGTAACCTTAAGAGCCGTGTCGTTTTCATCGTCCTCATTCTGAGCATACTCTTCATCCTCGTCCTCATCTTCGCTATCCTCGTTGAAGATGTAACGGTTGACCTTGGCCTTGGCATTGTGTGGCTCAAAGACCTTTGGCGGAGACGAGCTGGTGCTCTTCTGTGGAGACACCGACTGGGCGGTACGTCTCGACACTGGAGACGACTGCTCCAGCGGACCTGTAACGTCGTCGGTAGAGTCCTCGACGATGATGTCCCGTTCGGGTTGACGTTGTGAGCGAATCTGGCCGCCCTGCGGGGCATTAAATTGGGGCTCCTCGGGGGGCTCCTGGATAGGTGGAGGCATCTGCTGTGACCTCTGCTGGAACCCAGAGCGCTGTGGGGAGCCATTATATCCGGTGTGGATGCTGCTGTCCATCGACCCGGCGCGCTGAGCATTACGCTGAGGGCCGCTGCCCGTGGATCCGAAGCTTGTGTTGCTTCCATTGTTGTAGTTTATCTGCGGCGATCCCATCTGCGGCGATCCCATCTGCTGAGGAGATCCCATCCGCGGCGATCCCATCGGAGATCCGCTCGGCGATCCGCCTCCGTTCATCTGCTGCAGCTGCACATTAAGTTGTCCCTGTGAGCCGTTGCGGACTCGTGGGGCACCGAATGGCGGGCGCACAAACTGGCCTCTCGGAGGACCGCGTGGCCGCCCTCCAGGGCCGTAGCTCTGCATCGACATCGCGCGGGGTCCGTTGGATGGAGGGGGCATATTGTATGGAGACATTTGTTGCTGCTGCTGCTGTGGTGGTGGTGGGTACTGCTGGAACGGCTGGAATGGAGCGCCTCCGCCGCCCATGCTGCCGATGCTGTTCAGGTGCTGCTGTGGAGGAGGACGCGCTCCCATGCTCTGGAGAGACATGGCGCGTCCGTCGGCGGCCGGGTTGGCGCCGCCGTTGTTCTGCGCAAACCTCATGGCAGCCATCTTCTTCTGCATGATTTGGCGCTTGCGGTAGCTCTCGTTGGTCATCGTGCTCGAGCGCTGCGAGCTGCCCGTGATGGCGCCCAAGTTGACCGGCTCGCCCGGGGTCATCGTCGGAATAAACGTGCTCGTATCTCCGACGTTGCCGCCCATGTAGCGGCCGCCGCGCATGTGCTGCAGGTCATTCATGGACACATCTGGCTCAGCGCCGGCAGAGATCTTGGCGTCGCCATTGAAGTCGTCATCGGCGTCGCCACCTCCATTGCCAGATCCACTTCCGTTTCCGCTTCCGCTTCCGTTTCCGAATCCGTCTCCGCCGCCGATGCTGCCCCTGTGGAACTTGTGGCGCAGGAACCGGTTCATGCCAAGACTCGTCATAGATCCGGCGCGCGCCGAGCCCTCGTACTGGCCCTTCTGCTGGTACTTTTGTTGGAACTTCTGGACGTTGCCGCCGTTGTAGCCGTTGTAACCCTGCGAGTATCCAGGAGCGCCGTAGCCAGCGCCCTGGGCACCCGGATATCCGTGATTCTGCGGCTGCTGGCCCCACGCAGGGCGGCTGTCCATGCTGTAGGCGTGCTGGGAGCTCATAGAGTACGTTCCGTAGGGCCGCTGGCCCATCGGACCGCCCATCTGAGGCTCGCCCTCGTTAATAGGGGTCTCCTGGGTGACATCAATGAAAGCGCTCTGTTTCAAGGCAGAATACACGTTCGACTGCGTGGCTCCATCCACGAGCTCGTGCTGCCGACGCTGTCGCGGTCCCACTGTAGACATAGCGGCTTCCATCTTTTTAAAACTGTCCTAAGATCCCGTCAAGTGAAAACAAATAGGGAGCTTAACTGGGTGGGAAGTTCGTGTCTGGATCAGCCTAAAAAACCCTCCTCTTAATTTTTTTTTTTTTTTTTAGATCAATGTAATACCCCTTAAAACTGGCCAGAAAAGAGAAGCTTGACTAGTCAGTTTCAGCAGCTCTGTGGGCGAGTGTTTCAGGCGCGTTTTTTCCTCGGCCAAAAGCGCGAGGTTTCGATGTGTAAGGTTTTCTTTGTCCTGAGACGGTGCAAAGGTTTGATAGAAGAATGGAAAACACAGGCACCTCCTCCCCGGGTGTTTTTTTTTTTTTCGACCGCTTCTGGAAAAGAGGATTTTCCGCAGAACGGTCCAAACGGGAGGGGGACAAATTCTGGTTGGTGGCTTAAGGTGGCTAGGAAGAAAAAAAAAAACGAAGTGTTTTCAGTGGGCACTGTCTACTTGTCTGTGGTGGATAGCTACCGTCTCTGCCGTGCCTACTTGACTACCTGCTTTAAAGAAACAAAAACTTCGATTCGATTATATTGAAAGCGCAACTTGCGTGTTGCTTAACCACCGTAGTTGGTGAAAGCGCAGTGGTCGTAGTTCTCCTGGACACCGGTTGCACCGTTAAGGTTACCCCACCAACGTGGGAAGTTGTGGGTACTGTTTGGACCACCGGCACCGAAGATAGCGAACGACAAGATGAACACTGCCACCTGGCAACCGCCAATAAGACCGGCGGAGGCAAGGTAGTTGTACTTCTTGAAGATGGCAGGACGGTACTTTCTGAGCCACCACTGGGAGATGAAGGCGGCAATGAAGAAAGTGGTGATCGACGAGTTGACACCGACGCAGAGCCAGCCGATGTACCAGACACAGATAGGAACGTTGACGTTCTGGAATCCCCAGTTAGGTCTCAGTCTGTGGGCGAGGTAGAACGGAATAGGCAGGAAGAAACCGATAGCAAGGGAGATTGGAATCATCTTGTAAGTAGAGTTGTGGGAGAACATCTCCTTAGAGAGCGCACCCCAAGCGATACCCTGGGTGTTGTACTGCTGGACGTTCTGGCCAGACCAGATGACAGAGGTGCTCTCAATGTCTTTCAGAATGTCACCCTTGCTGTTAACAATGTCGTTCATCATGATGTAGTTGAAGATGCAGCCAATCAGAGTTCCAAGCAGCTGGCCGAAGAAGATGTCACGAGGTGGGACCTTAACGTACTGACCGGTCTTGAGGTCGTTCAGCAGATTAAAGGCCTGGCCAACTGAGTTGTATCCGTAAAGGGTGAAGTACATGTTGGCGAGAGGGTTTGGCTGCTTCATGGTGAAGCCTCCGATCATCTGGATGACAGTCTGCATCTGGGTACCACCGAATCCAAAGAGGCCGACGAGACCACCGAGGAAGAGAACCAGTGGATAGGCGAGAACACAGGCAAAGAGGAGCATGTACCATGGGAGGCCGGTGTGGCCACAGTATGTGCAGACAATAGCAATAGCAAAGGTGATGATGAGAAGGACCAGATACCACCAGGTTGGAACCTCAGGATACTTGAGCATCTCTCTCATGTGGATGTCATCGTAGATCTCTGGCAGCTTTCCGTCAGCGTCGAGACGTGGGTCGGCAGTGAGAGACTTCCAGAACTTGATGTTCTGCTTCCAGTTTTTGAACCAATCCTTGATGCCCGTAGTCCAGGCGAAGCAAGACTTGAGCTCTGGCTTGTGGAAGAGGTACATGTAGGTGAAGGTAGAGCCAACGGAGAGGTTGGTGGCGAGCAGGTAGATGGCGTAGGTACCAGTCAAGAATGGAACACCCTCCTTGGCAACCTTGGCTGGGTCGGCGACGTTGTTGGTAAGAATAGCGGTCTGGTTGTACACCATGTAGTTACCAGGCTCGCTGTCCTCGTAGTAGAGCGACTGCGACATGAATGGGAAGTTCTTCGACTTCCAGACGTTGCCGTAGTAGACTGCGCAGAAGACAATGATGCAGAGGAAGTATCCAAACAGGTTGTTGAAAGTAGCCTGCAGTGGAATCAGAAGTGGCGACTGGGTACCGGCGATGTAGTTCCAGTCGAAGCAGAAGGAAAGCAGTCCGAGACCCTCGTTGTTGTTAGTACCACCGAAGATACGCGAAACGGTGGCAGAGTGTGGGGCGGCAAGGCAAGGAATCGAAAAGCCAACGAGCCAAGGGAAGATCCACTCTGGGATGATCTCGTAGATGAACATGACACCGAAACAGAGCCAGAAGAACTTGAGCTGCTGCTTCTTTCTCTTGAGGAGCTCGGGGTTCTTGTTGGAGTTGTGCAGGGCGTGGATGGTGGTCACGGTGGCCAGGGAGTTAGGGTAGAACATCTCCGTTGGGTAGAGAAGAGCCTTCTTGAGACCAAGGCCAACGAAGGAATAGCCGAGCATCTGGGAAGAAAAGGTCAGGAAGATACCAATGCCTGGGTTGATCGTGGCGTTGTACCAGAGCTTCTGGACGGCGATGACCTCGACGGCAAGAGCGCAAGAAGAAGCAGAGCCGGCAGTGATAGTGGCGAGAGTAAGCTCCTTTCTGTTGAAAGGACCAGGATTGAGCCACTTCCAACGTTTAGGCAGGAAGCGGGCAGCAGCCTCACCAAGAGTGTTGGCAATAAGCATCAGGAAGACACCGTTGACGAGAAGCGTCTGAGGCTTGAAGTAGAAGAGGCACTGCAGGACACCACCGAAAATGGCGAGACCAGCACCGATGATGACCGAACGAATAGTCCAAACCTTGTCTTCTGGATTGTCGGTTGGATCGATGACCTTCTCAACAATGTCCTTGTTCGAGTTGAACGAGTTCTTGTCAAGGTCGACGTCACCAAGGCCGAGAACGTATTCCTCCTGGGTGACCTCAGGCTTGACGTTGACGTAGCCCTTTTCCTTCTCGCTCTTGAAGTCGTCGTCGTCGGACGAACCGGAGGCAGCTTTCTCGTTGCTGGTGTGGGACGAGCCGGCCTGCGGCTCGGTGCCAGTAGCTGAGGCCATCGATCTGATCACCTCAGGTTCTCCATCGGAGAAGTTGTTGTCAATGTGGCCAGGGTATGGGATTGGCATATTCTCTGGAAAACGCTAGCTTTACAGATAAAGTTAGCGATGAAAAGAGAGGAGGGGAGAGCTCTTGGGAATGGTGGCCATCATGATGATCTTTATATGACTCCAGTGCAACCTCCTGTCGCCGCGGCCGAAAGCCCCTCACGCGAGAGGTGGTGGCACCCAATTTTTCCGATAACGGATGGCCACCCCTCCGCAGGGAACAACCAGCGCTTGATGCCACAAGAAAAGGCGTGCGGCAAGTCAAGTCATGCCCGAACTATCTGATAAGCAAATGTAATTGGATGTTCCCCATCAGAGTGGGAGCGGGAAGCGCTAAATGATTGCAGTCCGGAAAAAAGGAAAGCGGCCGGAGAGGAGTTGCCACATGGAGAGAAGGCATCTCTCACCCATTCTTTTGCGCATGGTTGCATGGGTCGACTCCAGTCCGGAGGTGCATATTATGGGGGGTGTACAATGGAGGGGATTCTCTTCACCTACCCATCGCCATTCCTAGACTCCTGTTCAACTGAGATTGTAAGGATAGATAGAGATTTCCGACCTCTATTAGGTGCTGAGCAGAATATGTCCAGTGAGTAGAGTGAGCCCGAATGGGGGCTATGTAACATTCTTTTTTTTTTATTGGGCATATCCAATTCCCGTAGTTCCGTCCCCTGCAGAAACGATTTTTTTTTATGCGAGAAAAGCCTTGGCGGGTCAAAAAAGCGCGAAAAGAACCGAGGATTTCCACCCCGGCCCACGCACCAGTTGGCTTGAAGGCATCAAAGGAGTACCGAACTGTGGCTACGACACCATGTGAAACGTTAGGGAGGGGAGTTAGTATGCATGAATCCAATGTTATCGTCTGTATAGCCTATATCACTGAGCCCGAGAGGGGGAGGAAGGCAGGTCGCTCACCTTCCCCACTATGTTGTAGCGTTTACTGAAGAATGTGTACCAGTCGTCCATTGTTTTCAGCTGCTTTGCGTCCAAAGTCGAGTAGTCCCAGCTGACCCGTGGATCCGTGTCCTCCTTGGTCAACGACATCTTTCCGAGTGCTCTGCTGGCGTCGCGGCCGACCAGCGGGTGGTAACCCTTGCCCGGTCCGTACGACTTGGCGTTCCCTGTAACGTCGAACACATCTCCCTTGATTCCTATGTATATTTTTTCAGACTGCACGCCGTCGCATTGTAGGAGCTCACTTACAGAGATCGGATCATTTTTCGGTGCGTCCAACTCTACAGGTTCTTTTGGAGCAAATCTGTCCGAAGCCGACGACGATGTGGTGGTCGTCTTCGTCGTCGCCTCTGTGCTTGTTGTTGCTCCCATCTGTGTTAATGCTCGTATGTGGTGGGTACGTAGGCTCTCAGTTGCTGCCCCAGCTTATCGGTACTCGAATGACGATAAGCAAAAATAGCGAGTAAAACCAAAATTTTTCCCCCGAGAGCCCGACCGGCTCGCGGCGACACCGCCCAGGAATT
>JADIOY010000086.1:0-13757 GCA_018344475.1 Xiuguozyma silvatica | reverse complement strand
CCACACCGAGTTGGAATGGGAGGTGCAACGCCGAGACCGCGCAGATTACAAATCTCTTGGCATGTGCCCAGATATCGAAAATTGGGCCCCGGGTGCACCATCCCGTATCTTCTGGTTGTCATTGTTATCAAGCTAGCCGTTTGGCCGCAATCAGCAGTACCCGATCTGGCAGCAGCCGCAGCTTTGCTGCTGTGGTGCCTGCCTGTCTACCTACTATCGAGAATTGTAGATGACGTAATATACATGTGGTGTAAAGGTCTATTGGATACGATTAGCTTTGGATTGCTTGAAGATTCCCCGCTCCATATTCGAGGAGGTCCTTTCGCAGGTACGGCACTTGGCAGCGTGGATCTCTCGGTTCCTGCGCTGCTGCTGCTGCTGCTACTGCTACCGCCGCTGCCATTGCCGTTGCTGTCGCCGTTTCGGCAGCGAACAACCAGCCACAGCGAATAATTTACTGAGCTGCGGCAGGATCAGCGGCAGCAGTGGCAGCAGCCTTAGGGATGCTAGCCTTGCTTTTTGTCTTTGTGGCGACAGTTTCTTTTGCGGCGCCAGTCGTGGTGGCTTCAGTGGAGCCGCTCTTTTCCGACGGCTCGGTCGCCTTCTCGGAAGCCGTTTCGGCAGACTGCTCGGCCTCCTCGTTGGCCTCCTCGTCGGCCTCCTGCGCCAGCTCCTCGTTCGTCTTGAGCCGCTCCTTCGCAAGCTCCGACATGAACCAGATCACAGAGGCCCATAAGAAGATCGAGATGATCAGCAGGTTAATGAAGTGGATCGATCTGGTCTCCCAGACCATCCATGTCAGCGTAGCGACGAGCGCAACAAAAGAGCCGTGGGTGGCTTTGATCAGAGCCGGATTCGTGCCCGGCTCAAAGACAGACTGCCAGAGTTCGACAACGAAGGACATGTGGATATGGGGGTGGGTTGAATTTGACACGCCCTCGCGCTGAAAAATTCAGAGCGACCTGCTGGCAGGGAGTGTGTAAGATAACGATGGGGGGGGTTATGGAATACCTTTGTTGTAGAGCCTTGAAGGATCTAATGGGGTCTGGTTTGGTGTAGGACTGTCTCTGTATTGTTGTTTTTTGTAGCCCACAGTTCACTTCTTTTCCTAACTAAAAACATATCACTGGATGTTATGTGAGATCTCCGACTAGGAGTAATTCTTAGGTACAGTCCAGACATATAATAAAGGAAGCTACAACATTTTAAATAATAGTCGAGGCATAACATCATCAGACGTCATATAGATGCCAATAATCCCACAACCAACATGACGAAACAGTCCAATACATCGTACCCGTTACAGGGACCCCTGGATCTCAACCCCATCGATCCGTCTTCCCTCCCTTCCTATTTGGGAAGGCATCCAAATTAATCTCTCCTCACCATTACTCATCCCGGCTCCTTTCCTTCAGCAACCGTCCCTGAGATGACCTTGAAGACAATCTACATTGCGCGCCACGGATACAGATCCAACTGGCTCCCTAAAGACCAGCAGGAGCCCAGCAAGACTGGAGTCGACTCCGACCCGGTCCTCGCCCCACATGGGCGGGACCAGGCCGAGCAGCTCGGCCAGTTTATAGACACCCAGCTGGCTCCTAAACCAGAACTGATCTTCAGCTCGCCGTTCTTCAGATGCGTCGAGACGATCAACCCAACAGCAGAGAAGCTCGACCTCCCGATCTACCTCGACAGGGGAGTCGGCGAGTGGTTCAAGCCCGACAGAGACGTCATTCCGGAGCCCGTTGACGGAGAAACCATGCGCCAGTGGTTCCCGCGTGTCTCCGACGACTGGAGCCCGGACACCGTCGTGCCGTCGAATGCTGGCGAGGACGAGGCCGCCATCTTTGCCAGATGCCAGAAGTTCTGGATCAATTTCTTCCCGAAGCTCGAGAAGCAGTTCCCTGAGGCCGAGACAGTCATCCTTGTGGGCCACGCTGCCAGCAAGATCTCACTCGGCATGGCGCTGATGGGCTACGCCAACAACCGGGAGTTCCTCAAGCCTGCTGATGGCGGAGACGGCAAGACGACGAGGATCAAGGCGGCAACGTGCTCGATTGACAAGTACGTCTTCGACGCGGACACGAAGGAGTGGCACATGAAGATCAACGGAGAGACGGACTTCCTCACGGCTGGCGCAGAGATGAACTGGCACTACGCAGACTCCGCGTTCGAGGCCGGCTCTGATGCCGACATTGCATGGCGCAAGAGGCAGACCGCCGAGATCAACAGTGTGAATGCAGGCACGGCTTCCAAGGCGAGGAATCGCACACAGCAGTGAGAAAGAGAATAGCGACAAGGATGAAGAAGAAGAAGAGGAAGAGTATACAGACGTCTATGTGAGCATGGTGTTCCCTCCTGGAACGAACCAGATAGAGTCCCGCTCAGAATCTGGCGGACAGAAGGAGGCAGCTAGCGGTGGGGACCAGTCGAACAATCTCAACGCTATCAAGGCCAACGTCTACAACAAGGAGGCCCAGTCGCTCAAGAAGATGCGTGTCTCGGGCCTCGCAAAGCAGAAGCCGCTCGTGCAGATGAACAACAACCTCTACATGGGAGAATGGTCGAACCTGGTGGGCAGCGAGCTTGTATTCAATGAGAACGGCGACTTTGTTACAAAGGTCGACTCCCACATTGTCATGAAAAGCGGCAAACTCGAGAGCAACGATTCAGAGAGCGAGCCGTTGCTGAAGAGGGCCATGGAGCTGGCCAACAAGGTCGAGAAGGAGGAGCAGCAGGAACAGCAAGAGGAGAGGACAGAGGGATCCAAACGCCAGAAGACTTCCGAGTAAAGTATGTACTATATTAATTTATGCTATATTAAGTTTAACATGATCTGCGGATGCAGAAGTCGAGCTCGTCGTCGCACCATTCGTTAGTGCGTTTATTGTTCCCACAAGCGACACGCGTCTCGATGGCGACACGCTGATATTGGAGTGCATTAAAGTCCCTGCGAATGGCCTCCAACGAACTCGTCGACGGACCATCCAAGAAGGACGTCACCTTGTTCTCCAGGAAGGAGAGAAGGCCAGAGGTTCTGACGAGCATGTCTCCACCGCCTGGAATGCGGACGATCTGCAAAAGAATGGCAACGATCAAGCTGTGCACATGGATGTGAAGGAACGGCGAAGCGGTCAGGTTGAGTAGAGTGTCAAAGAAAGAGTTTCTCTTCAGGACGTGAAGGTCGTCGGCGCATGTGATGCAACGGGCAAGATTGTCCAGGAACCAGCCGAGGCGCTTGTAATAGTCCTCAGTATTGTCCGTTTCCTGAGACGCATGCGCGTCCTTTGTGAAAAGCAGCATGACTGGCTTGAACATAGGGATCTCGAACGTGCGGAATGTTGGAGCACCGAGAAGAAGTCTGTAGACCTTCTCGTACATGAAGTGGCCAGGGTTGGCAAGGACCGGGACAAAACGGGACAGCATCATCAGAATGACAGGCCGGATCTGCTCATCTTCTTGCAAGGTGTTCAAGAGATCTCCAAGGAACAACTTAAATGCGTAATTCTCCTTGTAGTTCCGGAAGACCCTTGACGTCGTTCGGCCGTCGTCATCAACACTCTCGGCACCGGCACCGGCATCGGCACCGGCACCAGCATTGACAGCCTCCCTTCTCTCTCTCAAACGCTCAGACTCATTGATCTGCTCAGTGATGTTGCCGTACACAACGGTAAGGATACGTCTGGCGATCTGGCGGACTTCGGCACTGCCGTTTGCCAAATTCATGACAGCCAGCTGAAGGGTACCGGTGTCGACCAAACCAGAGACATTAGCGACTAGAGTGTTATCGTCAGTCTTGAACAGCTCCTCATTGTTGACACACAGCAAAAGAATGAACTCAGAGTCGTAGTCAATGTCCTTTCTGGCAAGCTTGGCGTCGACCTTTGTAAGGCCATCAGAGAGGGTCTGGTTCCAGGCCGTGAGAGTAAGCTCAGTAGGGACCGGCTCACTCTTGACTGTCTCTTTGAAGTTATCCAATGTGTTCTTGATAACGGCGTTGTGCACATGAACCTCCAAACCATTTCCAATCGGCGAATCTTCAATAAGCTTGAACTGGGAAGGCACCTCATCAGATTCAAGAAGACCGTCATCGTCAAATTCCCAGTTGAGAACGTAATTGATCCAACTGACTCCAATCTCGGCCTCCATATCAACGAGAAGTCTTTTGAGAACCGCATCATCAGGTCTAGTCGAACCTCTATAAAACTTGAGCAGCGACTTCTGGATGTCAGAGCTAGAGACCTTCTTTGGACTGCACTGGAAGAGACTGTATGCAACAACAGCAGAGAAGAATCTCACCTTAACGTCTTCTTTGGTAACAGGGTCCTTAAACAAACCGCTGTTAGCATTATTCAGGAAGATCTGCATCATCTTGACCTCCTCAACGTGCGATGAAGCCTGATGCAAGACACAAATGACATACTTCAGAATGCTGATAGTGCCCACCCACTTCTTTGACAGAATCATCTCTAGTTGAGAGTTCACCATCGTCTTTGGAACAGAAGCCCAGACAGAGTGCCGCTGTAGGAGCGGTTCGAGACTCTCCAGGAAGTTGAGGAACTGTTGTGGCAGGTTCTCCTTCTCAGAAAACATCTTGGTGATATAGAGAGTGGCACGGTGGAGCCAAGGTCTAACAATCGACTCAGACGAGTTAGAAAGGAACATGTAGCGCACAAACTCTTGGGAGAAAACGAGCGAAGCATTGTTCTTGAAATCGTCGAGTTTAAGCAGCTTAGAAACATCCGACTGAGACTGCACTGGCGCCAGACGCAGGTACGTCCGAAGCGGCTTGCCACCGACTTCTCCAGCCGAGATAACGGACTCAATGCCTTGAGTAGCCGACTGGTTGACGAGGTCACGGTAGTGAGGAACAGATTCAGAGAGGTACTCCAAAAAGTCCAAGCCTCTACTGCTCTCACAGAGCCTGGCAGCCTCTTTCGGAGTAATCTCCTGAGACAGCTCCGAAGACCACGTCAGGTTCATGACTAAGAAGGACTGCAAAATTGACAGAAGCTCATCCTCATGAGTCTTTTCAAACACATCCAGAAGCGACTGAACCTGTGCGAAAGAAATGGACATAGGATCTTTGCGGACTGTAGCAAGCAAGGAAGCGTTAACTGGGCTCAAATGATTGATTGCGATATCAACGACAACCTCTGATGGGAGAGCAACATCCCTGTTAATCGAGAGGGCAAGAAGCCTATCTCTAATGGTGCTATCAGGGGCAATTGGCAAGACAGTTGCAAAATCCGTGTCTTCCAAGACCCAAACCGAATCTGCAAGTACAGTTTGAGAAGAAGAGGAGGAGGAAGAACCACTTGAGAGAAGAGAGACCACAGTGTCGTGGTAGTCCCGCAAGGCAGAGCTAGCACACTCAGATTGCTCAATAGTGTAGAAAATGGTGTTGATAAGGCCCGCTGCATAGTCACGCTTTGCAGAGATCATCTCTGGGAACTCTTCCGCAGCATCAGTACTCAAGTAGAGCGCCTCCCAGTACTTGCGGTCTAAAAAGTTGAGGGAGTTGACAGAAACATTCTCCTTGTCTGCAACCGTCGAGATCTTTTGGACAATGTAATTGCCGAACTTCGAAATGAGAGTGGTCAGTAGACTCTTGATCTCAGAGAGTGATATCTTCGAGTTGTAGACAAGCGACTTGCAACGATCGAGCAATGCGAGAGCATCGACGTCAGTGAATGGGATGATCGAATCGGCCTTCGAATTCAAGGTAGCAGTGGGGAGACTAACAATGCTTTGAGAGACAGAATGAAGGTCCGGGCCGTCGCCCTTCAGAGACTGCTCGTATCTATCAAAAGAAACTGTCAAAAAGGAAGTGTCAATTCCCGGGATGTAGGCATCAAGTGCCTTCTTCATTGCATCGGGGGGCTCATTAATGAGGAAGAAACACCTGGTCAGCAGGAAGAGGAACTTGTGAAGACCGTCATGCTCGCCGGGGACAAATTTGGCCTGCTCCAAGACTGCAATGTAGAAAGGACTCAGCTGCGAGGAATACTCGAGGGCAGCATCGATATACTTGTACGGCGATCTGATGCAGCGTGCTATGGACTCGTCGAGCAAGTGACAGATCTTGTCGATCTCTTCGTCCGATTTGGTCTCCATGGAGAAGATGGTAAGTGCGGACAACAGAGCGTAAGCCTGAGACTGCAGGACTGACTGAGAACCGGAGCGGTAGTCAACAAAGACAGGGGTATCGGTGATCAGGTCGGCCAGCACGGCAGCGATCTTGGACTCTGGCACAGCACTGGAACCGTTGGACTGGTTGGCGAGGCGGTAAGGCATGCGAAGAAGAGAGGTGAAAAGAGTGTTTTTGGCACCTTTGGAGACCGTCCACCACTTGCTTTGCTCTGGAGTGTTGGCAGTGATCTGCAAGTACGAGTCCAAGATGACAAGGTCGATGCCTTTGAAGTCTGCGTCTGTGTCTCCCAGGTTCATCTTCTCGAGCTTGACGCTCTGGACCTCGTTTAGCAAGCGGTTGTAGTTTTGGGCGACCTCGAGGAGGTTTACGAGAAGCAGCTTGTTCGTTGTCTTCTTGCACTCGTTGAGTGCACCGACGACAGCGCCGAGGTCGGGCAACTGCTGGGTGGCGAGAAGCTCGCGGAGTTCGTTCTTGACTCCCGAGTAGAGGAAGTTATCGTCGTAGGAGAGGGCTTTAGAGATGGCCTCATATTTGTGGAAAATGGCGACGAGAAGGGTAGCGTTGATGTGACGGATCAGCTGGGAGTCCGATGAGATGCCCTGGGTCAGTGCTGAGCGGGTCAGCTGAGAGGGGCAGATGGCCTCCATGACGTTCGATGCTGGGAGGTCAGTCGACGCGGAATGGACGTCAGCGGAGCTCGTGCTGATGTTGCTCTTGACGCGCTGTCTGAGGGCTCTTATGAAGCGGTCTGGGACCGGCAGCTGGATCAGCCTCTGCAGGAGCAGGGACTGGCCGATGTAGAAAGAGCTGAGCTTGGAGTCGTGAGCACCGTTCGTGTAGAAGCAGTGGTAGTTATAGGCTGGGAGCAGCTCGGGGACGGCATCTATCACTTTAACGACGAGATCGAGCTGCAACTCGTCGACCCACGGCTTCAAGTTGATCAACAACGTGTAGATAAGCTTATTGTAGACCTGGAAAGTGCGCTCGGCGACCTTGACGTCGGCACCGGCGGAGGTCTTGAACCAGACCTTGTCGTCGGCAAAGACGAGGCCATCGAATTCGTCAGTGGCCATCTTCAGAAGGGTGCTTTGCAGTTTCTCACGGATGCCGCTGACCGAATAGAGCTCGGGCAGCCTGCTGATGGCCCAGTCACCGATGAGCCGGCACTTGGTCATCTTCTTGTAGGCTCTCTCTTGGAGGATGCTCTCGTCGAGGAAGTCGAGCAGCAGCTCCTGCAACTCGAGGTTGTCGTAGACGGCTGTATACTTGAAGACGTTGGCCATCACTTTGGAAGCGCCCGTGAGACAGTCCTTCCGAGCGAGCGGCGGGGAGAGCCTGTTGAGCTGGAGCCAGAAAGTGACAAAGTGGTGGCGGACGGAGCCTTGGTCCTGGCACCGGGCACGTTCGCTCGTCTCGGTTTTGGATGGCACGGCGAGTTTAGGGAGGTTCTTTTGAGTGACGTCGAACACCTCCAAGAGGGCATCGACCTTCTCACCAGAACGATAGTTGACGATTGCCGTCAGAAGCCTCAGGGCCGGGTTCACCCAGGAGGGACGGCCGCTGGAGAGACATTTGGAGAACAGCTTGCTGTTTTCGAGGAGCTTTTCGATGAGCAACTCGACGGGGTACTTCGAGGACTCGCTGGCATTGATCACGTTGGCCATATTGGAGGCGAGCGGTGCGATCGTCTTGCCGTCGTTAGTACTGACCGAATAGGAGAGGGCCTGGACCAGACTGGTCACATTGTAAGGTTTTTCGAGGAAACTGCGGAGCTGGTCGGCGTTTTCAGCAGGATCCTGCATCAAGACTCCGAATTCACCGGTGACCTGCCCGTTGAGCGGGTTCGGTGTATACTTTGCCCTGCGAGACATGGTGCTCTAGTGTTATAGTGAGATGGGAAATCCTACTAAAATTTTCAGCCCAAAAAGGAAGGCCTCCCCAGAGTTTTTTCACGCTCAGATTCAGAGAGAGAGAGAGAGAAACGCGAAGGTACCAAAAAAACTTGGTCCTCTCACATAAACAAAGCGGTTTGACTCGATCCATTAGATTAGACGGATGTGGGGACTGAAGCCGTCGGCAAACCGGCGCAGCCAACGCGGAGTCGACCCGGTCAATGTACCGGGCTTTTCGAAGTGGTTTGCGAATGAGGTGTACATAGAGAGCAAGCTGATGGATGCGACCGTTGAGCAGATCTCCCTTTCTATGATGCAACATAACGAGTGGATCAACGGCGTAATGAGCGACGTGGCGAGCGGGAACGCTGGTGCAGGCGGCCTGCTGATGCTGCAGTCGCCCACTAGGCTGCGGGACAGCTCCGTCTCGCCGCTGAAGGACCTGCAGACTCGAGAACTGGATGTGTTGAAGGGTACCACGGAGTTGGTGACGGCTGTAAGGGACGCCGATTCTGACGAGGAGTTGTCGGAGTCGTTGACTGGCGAGCCACAGATCACTGCTGCCACGACGACGATGACAAGCCGGAAGGACACGAAGGACGTGGAGCCACCGGTGCAAAATACTCCAGACGACGTGATCGATGCCGAACCTACTGTTCAGGACGAACCCGCCGTCGAGCCTACCCTGGCGGCTCCTGTGCTAGAACGCGAGGAGCGCGAGGAGGACAGCGACTCTAGCGACTCTGACGCGTCCTTTGAGGCCATAAGTAGCAAGATCCGCAAGTCGTTTGCTGCCAAGACGCTCAAGAGCATGGCCGTCGAGAAGGAGAAGCGCGAGCAGGAGGAGCGGGAGAGACTCGAAGAAGAAGAAAGGCTTGCCTTGAAGATCGAGGAGGCACGCAGAAAGGACAGAGCGGCTGCCGAGACCGCTGCTGCCGAGGCCTCTGCCGCTGCCGCTGCTACTGCCGCTGCCGCCGCCGAGCTAAAGGCGAAGGAGGAGGCGGGGGCCGATGAGAAGAGCTCTAAGGAAAGCGACGATCTGATGCTCGAAGAAGAGGAATTGCAGCTGGGAAAGCTGGAGAAGATCGAACTGAAGGATATCGGTATGAAACAGACGACGACGTCGCCGATCAAGTTCGCGGAGCTGCCGTCCAGGGAGCCATTGAAGGTTCTTGCCACCAAGAAGAAGTCGATTCGCCGGAGCACTATTCGTAAGAAGAAGCAACCGGGTGCTGCTGCTGCTTCGGCAGCGGCGGTGGCAGCAACTACACCTGGGCGTCCGGCATCGCCTTCGCCATTCACTGCACCTGGTTCAGCACCTGGTTCACGTTCTGCAGGCAGAACGAGCCGGGCGAGACGGGCCAGCAGGGCCAGCAGGAAGTACAAGCTGGGTATCCCGCCGATGGATCTACGGACCCCTGGCGACCAGCAGTCGGACGAGCCTACGATCAAGATGAATAGACCGGTTCGCACACCACAGAACAAGGGTGCCGTCACTGGAGGCAGTGGGGGCATACTTGGCGAGGACTCCGCAGGACTGTTTTCGAGACTGGCTGCGCCGACCGAAAGCAGCAAGCGGAAGATGACTCCAAGGAAGTCGACAGCTGCTAAAACTGCGACAGTTGCAGCAGCAGCAGCAGCAGCAGCAGTGGCTCCTGTGACCATCGGACGGAGCCCATTGATCCATCCTGATACGGAGAGAGAGGTCTCTAGAAGTTCTCCGATCAAGGCGAGAGGTTCTCCGATAAAGCCCAGCTTGAAGAGAGGAGTGGACGTCGAACCCGAGCAAGAACGTGTTCCGCTGACCCAGCAGAGCCTGCGTCCACCGAAGGAGGAAGCTACGGTCAAGAAGGTGGAGACTGCGACGGCTGGCAAGGGCCTGAACTACCGTGCCAAGAGTGAGAGCAAGAGGCAGAAGCTGGGCAAGATGAACGAGAACCACTCGCGTCTGAACGTTCCGACCGTGCAGTACACGTCACCGCGGCCCGTCAGGAAACCACGCATGCAGAAGGCCCAGTCTCAGCGTGCCACTGCCCCTACTACTGCGTCCATCAATGAGGTTGCCAAGCCGGTCAACATTCTGGACGGGTTGGACGCGCTGGACGAGAACCTGGAGCCGAAGGAAGAACAGCCGAGTACTAAAGGCGTTCCCGAGTGGGCTACAAACGCTGTACTGGATGAGCTGCTTCGGAAGCAGCAGCGGACAGACCCTGCGAGAATTTTTGGCGCTGTGCCGAAGGTGGACTGCAACGAGATCTTTGGGCGGAACTACTTTGGGAGCCTGAACGTGCGGTGGCAGGAGGGAGACAAGGTGAGCGAGAGGGAGGTGGAGCGGTACAACCGAGAGATGGGATTTAGGTAGGTAATGTAATGTAATGTAATGTAAGCTAGCTAGGTATGATTTCGCTTGTAAGGGCCGGAAAGAGCCACAGGGTAAAGCCGCTCGTCGTTTCAGTGTACGCGAAAAAAAAAAAAAAAACACACACACACACACACACAGAGAGACACCCCCTGCTGCTGCTGGGAAATGGCAGGGGAATTGGGAGGGGTAGGGAAGGGCAGTGGAGGATGATTGAGGGAGGGAGGGGAGGGTGAGTAAGGGGGAGGAGTAGTGGGAGGGAAGTAGATGGCTGTAGTCAATGGATACACTGGACGGTTTGGACGGGACGGCGGGCCGAAGTACCGGGGACCCATTTGCGGTCCATTTGCGGTCCAGCAATCGCAGTTGCGCGCTCTATTTACCTCCTTCCGAATTGGGCGCCAACACGAGAAGATGTTTAATATCTCTTATGGAGCGTGGATAATAAAAATTTTAGTAGAAGAACAGATCCCTGCTTTCTAGGACAGGGCGGTCAATCGGAAGGAAGAGCATGTCAAGGGTAGGTATTGAGGTGGCGGCAAGTCCAGAGGACGACCAGCATACTAACAGGCTACAGGAGGTTTCATCACGGATGCAACTGGATGAGGAAAACATCCAGCAGCGCGGGAAACCGGCTGCGATTGAGCATCAACAAGGCACAACGAGAGGCGGCCGGGCGGCGCTTGGGAGCCTCAACGGGAACTCGCAGTCGCAAGGCGGGCTGCGGACGAGACGGAACCACCCGCAGCTCGTTTCTCCGTTCGTCACAGCGAAGGAGGAGAGCGTGAAGGAGGGCGAGGAGCTGCTGGAAGAGGGCCCCTCTTTCTCGATCCGAAGCGACACCGTCGACCAGGAGGAGGTGCGGCCGAGCGAGGAGCAGCGGCGGATGTCGCTGAAGCGGCAGGCGACGGGCGAGATCGTGGGCGAGGAGCTGCGCGGCGAGCGGAAGATGAGACGGGTCGACGAGGAGGAAGGAGCGAAACGGGGCGAGGCGGAGGAGGAGAGGGAGACGCAAGAGGTTCGGTCAGAGCAGTCACAGTCACAGTCACAGTCACAGTCACAGTCACAGTCACAGTCACAGTCGCAGTCGCAGTCGCAGCAACTTCTGCTGTCGCCTGTGGTGGCGCCAACGGGCGCCACGACGGGCTCCCTCCAGTGGGACGACCTCGACGCAGAGGACGCGGACGATCCGTTGATGGTGAGCGAGTACGTCAACGAGATCTTCGGCTACCTGCACGAGCTGGAGCTGCGGACGCTTCCGGACCCGAACTACCTACACTGGCAGCGGAACCTGCGCCCCAAGATGCGGTCGATCCTGGTCGACTGGATGGTCGAGGTGCACCTGAAGTTCCGGCTGCTGCCTGAGACTCTCTACCTGGCGATCAACATCATGGACCGGTTCATGTCGCGGGAGACGGTCCAGGTTGACCGGCTGCAACTGCTCGCAACGGGAGCGCTGTTCATTGCAGCCAAGTACGAGGAGGTGTACTCGCCGTCGGTGAAAAACTACGCGTACGTGACGGACGGGGGATTCACAGAGGACGAGATCCTGCAGGCAGAGCGGTTCATTCTGGAGATCCTGAGATTCGACATGAGCTTCCCGAACCCGATGAACTTCTTGCGACGGATCTCGAAGGCAGACGACTACGACGTCCAGGCGCGCACGATCGGCAAGTACATCCTGGAGGTGACTGCCGTCGACCACAAGTTCATCGGATACCTCCCCAGCCTGTGCGCCGCTGCCGCCATGTACATCGCACGCAAGATGCTCGGCAAGTTCAGCTGGAACGGTAACCTCATACACTACTCTGGCGGCTACCGCGAGTCCGACCTCAAGGAGATCTGCGAGATGA
Organism: Xiuguozyma silvatica; assembly: GCA_018344475.1. Classification (NCBI taxonomy): domain Eukaryota; kingdom Fungi; phylum Ascomycota; class Pichiomycetes; order Pichiales; family Pichiaceae; genus Xiuguozyma; species Xiuguozyma silvatica. The sequence continues at coordinate 1,499 of JADIOY010000086.1, read as the reverse complement.
TCATGGACTACCTGGTTTCGCCGATCGTCCACGAGGAGTTCTTCAAGAAGTACGCCAGCCGGCGCTTCATGAAGGTGAGCATCCTGGCCCGCCAGTGGGCCAAGAAGGTGACGCGAGAGGGCAAGAATATAATGGATCCCGTTATATAGCTATAGATGACAACTTTACTTTGGATTGAGTAGCGAAGGAAAAAAAAAAAAGGTGGAGACAGGTAGGTAGGTAAGGTAGGTGGTAGGTAAGTAGGTAGGTAGGTAGGTAGGTAGGTAGGTAGGTGGTGGGTAGATATATAGATGGGAGATATGGTCATGAATCCACAGAAACCTAATGCTCTACTCCAAAGGACACACTCGGTGCACCTCTTGTCCGTAACATCGCTCTATTGGCGTATAAATAAATAAATACATCTGCGGAGGCGGCATCCCGGCCGGCTCCACGTCGACCCGCAGCCTTACGTTCTAGGCACGTAGTTGTTCTCGAAGATCGGCTTCTCTCTTCTGGCGGCGATCATGTTGATCGTCTGGTACTTGTAGCCGATGTAGGCAAGACCGACAGGGACGGCACCCAGGAAGAAGAGGGCGATGCCGGCGCTCTTGAGGTTGAGCTTGTACCAGTTGATGAGGTTCTCTCTGAAGAAGGAGAACTTCTCAACCTCCTTGTCAGGGTGCAAAAGGTGTCTTCCAAAGTGTCCGGCCATCTTTAAATGAGTTGAGGTGTATTTAGAGGTGAACTATTCAAAATTTTTGCTGCCGGAAATTTGGTTGGCTCTGAGAGGCCAGTTGGTTTTTGGCTCTGCAAAAACTCTGGGGCCGCTGAGGGGGCCTGCCGCGGGGTGGGGGGGTCCATCGGCGCGACGCCGGGGCCCGGATCTTTTGGCAGGCCCAGGTCTTTTGGCAGGCCCCAGATCTTTTGGCAGGCCCAGTGCAGGAGCCTCGCACTATATAGAGGGCTTATAAGGCCGAGGAAACTTCTTGGACAGGAGCGAACAGGTTTGCTCTTTTTTAAAACGATGCAGCCGATGGGTAGAATTGGACTGAGTCGGGCGGCAAACAGAGCGGGAATACTGGCTGGCCGTCTGCAAGGCTGCCACGGCGTTGGCGTCAGCGTTGGCAAAGCCTTTGCCCTTGGTTCCATCCGCTTCAACTCGTATATGGGAGTGCCGGACTACTATGGGCTCTTCCCGAAGACGTTCCCGGACGGCGCGCCGCCGGCCTCGCCGTTCATCGTCAACAACAGGAAGCTGCGCAAGGAGTACCTGCAATTGCAGGCGCAGAACCACCCGGACCTGAACCAGAACCTCGAGGCGGGCGCCGGCGCTAACTCCGAGTCGGTCGATGCCAGCGAGGATTCGTCGTCGTCGATCAATGAAGCATACGACACGCTGAACGACCCGCTCAAGCGCTCACAGTACCTGCTCAAGTACGACGCCAACATCGACCTCACGAGCGACGAGGCAACGCAGAAGTACGAGTTCGCCGACAAGGAGACGCTGATGCAGCAGT
>JADIOY010000085.1:16990-38409 GCA_018344475.1 Xiuguozyma silvatica | reverse complement strand
ACCCAGGACCTCCTGAACCCAAATCAGGAATCATACCACTAGACCATTGGCCCAAAGATACAGTAAAAGTGGCCACAGTAGGTGACAAGGTGATGGAAAAGGTCGACAAGGCAAGTGCGATGTACTGGATGGAGATACACTAAGAGGGAGGGCCAAACCGTAAAGTGAGGGTTAGGAGTACCTGGTGGGTGGTGTGTAGCTGTTTGTAACCTATTGATTACCGTACTCCTCACTTTTGGTATTGGCGGCTGGCTATTTGGTTAGATTAGAGGCCGAGGAAAATCCACTCATTTACCCCAATTAGGCACTTTTCATGGAGATGGAGGACCCGGAGGTCGACCGATTCCTGGACAACTTTGAGGAGCTGTCACTGCAGCGGCAGAGCGAGAATACGAGCAGGCTCTCTGATCTCGAGCGGCAGGTCGAGCAGCAGCGGAAAGAGTACGGGGAGTCCCCCGTGAGGCCGAAAATAAGGCCGATTGTCCCCAAGAAGAAGGCCTCGTTGCAGGCCGACATTGTGCTCGTGGCGCCGAAGGCGAGGGCAGACGAGCCACGGAAGGAGCTGTTGCAAGCGGTTGGTAAGCCCAGCAAGCGCGAGGAGGAGACTCTGTCGCGGCTGATCGACTCGATCGGCGTGGATTCACGCTACAGCGTTCACAAGCGGAGCTCTAAAGAGCCGAAGCCAGTGACCTTGAACGAGCTGATGGCCGAGAAGCAGCGTACGGATTTGAAGATCCGAGGGCGGCTACGGACGGAGAAGGTGATTATTGCCGAGGAGATGGCGAAGCAGAGGGAGAGAAAGCCAGAGGTGAAGCCAAAGCCGGAGCCAAAGTCAAAGCCACAGGCGCAGCTGAAGCCAGTGAAGCCGAAGCCGAAGCCGAAGCCGAAGCCGAAGCCGAAGCCGAAGCCGAACGAGCTGACAGTGATGAGAGAAGGACTCATGCCGGCGCTGCCGGCTAGAAAGGTGACTCCTCAGCCCGTCGAGGCGTTTGTGGAGCGGTCATCGTTGACGAAACCTAAAGTCGGCCCCAAACCTGCACTGAGTGTTCCAGAAGCTGTCAGCATGAGATCATCTTTGAAGAGGACTTCGCCGTCTCCGAAGCGCGCCGAAGCGGTGCCCGAGGCTATCGCCCAGATGAAGACGCTGAAACGGCCGCCGGTGGGGCCGAAGCCGACGAGCGTTGTTCCGACGAGCGTTGTTCCGACGAGCGTTGTTCCGGAAGCGATCAACCAGCGTGGCCGGCTGTCGCCAGTGAGGCCACAGGCCAATACGGTGCCCGTTGCTGCGAGCCATGGAATACCGGCACCGATTGCGCTCCCTGGAATGGCCAGAAACGGCATTCCGTCTGCGGTGCAGCGGATGGTTCGGTCAGGCACGGATCTGAACACTTCTGGTAGCGGCGAGAGAGTTGGAAACGGCAGCAGCCCATTGGGAGCCGCCGCACCGGTCGGCCGCTCGCACACGCTGGACAACTCAGAGCTCGAGAAGGAGGGCCAGACTCTACGGCACATGACCAAGACGCGGGCCCGGGGCCCGAAGAGACGGTTGCCGAAAGTTGTGAGCACCAAGAAGAAGTCGCCGCCGCCGATCCGGAAGTCTTCGCGGACCGTTCATGCCAGCTAGACAACGCCCAACTCCTGGACTTAGACCTATATATAAATCGATTCCCCAATCCCTCTATCCCCCTATCCCCAATCCCCCTGCTTACCTCATCCGGGAAATTTGGGCACCCCTCCTGCTTGCAGTTTTTTTCTCCCAGACCAAATTCGACTCGAAATGCCAAAGGCACACCAACCACTTTTTCTGCAGAAAGAGGCCTGTTTTCCTTGCAACGCATACGTTTAAGCAATGAGCCAGACGTTAGGGTAAGTATATAAACTAGGTGAATACCGTGTATTTTGGCCGTTTCGACGGCGCCGGCGGTCTCCCGAGATCGCCGAGACCTCACACTGTGCCAAATTTAGAAGCAATCCGAGCACGTGCATACGATTCGGTCGATCCAAAGCTGGGTTTTGACGTTGATTCACCGTCCATTCTGGCGTCCATTCCCTCCATACTAACATGCCCAGACCTCCTATTTACTCGCTCAAACGGAAGGGATCGGCGAGCGGCAGCAACAAGGGCCTGATCGTGAAGATCGTCGCTGTTGTTGTCGCAGCCATCTTTCTGGCTTCGATGGTCTTCTCGTCCGTCGACAAGTCCGAGCAGCGGTATCTGCCAGCGTTCGATGCCAAGACCACCGTTGACACCCAGTTCTACGACCTCGGCGAGTACAACGGCTCGCCGCAGGGCTGGCTCAACAACGAGAGGGTCATCTTCTGCGTCCCGCTCAGAGACGCTGCCCAGCACCTCCCGATGTTCTTCTCGCACATGCGCAACATGACCTACCCGCACCACCTGATCGACCTCGCCTTCCTCGTGTCCGACTCCAAGGACGACACGATGGGACAGCTCGTGACGATGCTGCGCGAGATCCAGAGCGACCCGAACCCGGAGCTCCACTTTGGCCAGATCGAGATCTTCGAGAAGGACTTTGGCCAGGCCATCGGCCAGGGCTTCTCGGACCGCCACGGTTTCGCCGCCCAAGGCCCGAGACGTAAGCTGATGGCCAAGGCCAGAAACTGGCTTACTTCGGTCGCTCTCAAGCCGTACCACTCCTGGGTCTACTGGCGTGACGTCGACGTCGAGACCTGTCCGCCGACGATCATCGAGGACCTGATGCACCACAGCAGGGACGTCATCGTCCCGAACGTGTGGAGACCGCTCCCTGACTGGCTCGGCGGCCAGCAGCCATACGACCTCAACTCTTGGAGAGAGAGCGATGGCGGATTAGAGCTCGCCGAAGGCCTTGACGAGGATGCTGTCATCGTCGAAGGTTACGTCGAGTACGCCACCTGGCGTCCGCACCTCGCATACCTTAGAGACCCTTACGGAGACCCAGAGACAGAGATGGAGCTCGACGGCATCGGAGGTGTCAGTATCCTCTCGAAGGCCAGGGTGTTCCGTCACGGCGCCCACTTCCCAGCGTTCTCTTTCGAGAAGCATGCCGAGACAGAAGGCTTCGGCAAGATGTCTCGCCGCATGGGCTTCTCCGTCTACGGGTTGCCTCACTACGTCATCTGGCACATCTACGAGCCATCCACCGATGACTTGAAGCACATGGAGTGGATGGCACAGGAGGAGGCCCGCATCGCCAAGAAGGAGGCGCTCATGAAGGAGTACAACAAGATCTGGAAGGCCGGCTTCCAGAACATGGAAAAGACTTGGAAAGATGAGAAGATGAGGGTCTTTAAGAACATGGACCCTGAAAAGTTGTCAAGACACGTCGGCGTTGACTGGAGCGAGTGAGTAAAGACGCACGCTATCCGATTTCTCACCATCTCACCTCTTCTACCACAAACAATTGCATAATCTGTCGTTAACTCATAATATAAACCTATATATTACAATCTCAAGAGTGTCGTCTGGAACTCGAATGCTTCGACTGCGACTCCGACGACTCTTCGACGGCAACTTCCTCCGTCTCCTCTTCCTCTATAGTCATCTCCTTCTTGTCCCTCTTGAATGCAAATGTCAGCCTGCGCGACAGGATCGATCCAGAGCTCGAGCCAGACCCAGACCCGGATCCAGAGCTTGAGGCTTGGCCCCCGTTACCAGTAGATTGATCTCCTCCACTGGCAGATCCTTGGCCCGAATGGCCGGATCCTTGGCTGTTGCCAGTTGCGCCCGCGTCTGAACCGGTACCGAAACGGCTGGCCGATCCTTCAGATGCAGACTCCGCTTCCTCGTTGTCGCCGGTGCTTGTAGTAGAAGCAGAAGCTTGACTGTGACTCGAGGCCTTCCTCGAGCTCAGCTTGAAGAACCGCGACGACCGCGCACCAAATCTATTCGACGAGTTGTGGTGCACTGGAGATGAATTCGTGCTTTCCCCGGCAGACTCGGCAATAACACCGTCACCATAGCTGTTGCCGTTATAACTGCTGCTACCGTTGTTGTTGTTGTTGTTGGTGTTGTTGGTGTTGGTGTTGCCGTTACCGCTGCTGCCTCCTCTATCGTTGTTCTTGTTGGAACCCTTAGTCGGGGACGTGCCAAACTTGAAGATCTTGCTCTTGAAGAAGGATGGCGAGTTCTGGCGCTCGGCAACAGCCTCCGACGACATAGCCAAGTCAGTGGTCTCCATCTTCAAACTGCTCTGTCTTCGAGGGTAGCTCGAAGAAACTTTCGAAGGCGTGGTCTGTGGTGGGTTTCCAGTGGCATTAACAGAAGCAACAACTTGAGCCACTGTTTGAGCAGCAGCGGCGGCGGCAGCAGCATCGTTGGCACCATCGTTAGAAGTAGGCGTCGAACCCAACGAGATAGGTGCAGCCAACGAGATACCCAGGCTGTTGCTCCAGTTCGTGTTGTTGTTCGTGGCAGAGTTTGTACCGTTACTCCAGATACTAGAGCCGAGAGAGGTACTTCTAGCTCTCGAGAGCATCTCTAACGAGTTTCTGACGTACTCACCGTTACCACTAGTGTTTGCAGCACTAAGGTCACCGCCTGAACCACGCGAGAGAGAATTGAATAGCTTCGAAATCTGCGTGCTGTCCTTGCGGGAAGGCGGCGTGCTGTTGTTGGGGAAGCGGCGGGTAGCGTAGGAAAGAGCCGAACTGTCCTCGAATGGAGAAGAAGACTGGGGCTGCAAGTCCAGCAAGCTTCCAGTCATCACAGAATCGGTTTGCTGCATTGGCGAGCCCATGGCGGAAGCTGTCAGGTTGGCACTATTGGCAGCGAGCGCACCGAGAGAGGTAAGCTTCGGAGAAGAGACAACACTGTAAGGCCCTGGCTGTGGAGCACTGGCAGGCGGAACAAACATATTCTGTGGAGATGGACTCTGTGGGAAGAACGCCTCGTCCTGGCCGTAGATGAAGTCTTGCGGCAGCAACCTGTTGAAATCCGTATTAGACGACGGAGTGGATTCCCAGGATGCCAGGCGTTTCTTCAACGAGTCGATACGCTTCAGCCTCTCCTGCTTCATCGACTTCCACTTTTTGTCGTTGTTCAAATCAGTGGTGATCTCGTTGCGGATCTGCTTCTCCCAGTCTGGTCTCAACTTGCCGAGATTGTCGAGTGCGGTCATTCCCTCGGCGGAGACGCGACCCGACTGGACATCAGTGGATCTCTCAATAGTTGAGAGCAAAGAGGCGATCTGCTGGCGCTCAGTCTCCAGACGCTTCCGCTGAGCAAGCTCAAGCTTGATGTCCGTTTCGATACCATGGACTTCGGCCTGCAAGGAGAAGACGGATTTTTGAAGGTTCTCGACTCTCTTGCGGAGACCTTCGACGTCTGAGGCGACAGCGGCCTTGCTGGTGCGGTACTCCTGCATCTGAGAAACCTTCTCATGCCATTCTTCCATCTGGTCCTTCTTCTTTTCGATTCTCTTGAGGCGAAGGGAAAGCTTCGTCTTGTCGGCGGCAATGCGGTTGTCAGCTTTCAGGCGCTGCTCTTCGAGGTAGCGGATCTCCTGGCGCAGCGAGGCCCGGTTACGGTCCTCGATCTTTCTGCGCTCTTTAGCCTCTCCCCGGGCAAGGACAAGACGGGCCTCTTCCTCCTTGAACTCGACGTCTGCGTCTTGGTACGACTTCATCAGGCTCTTGACCTCCTCGAGGCCGCTCTCGAGCAAGAATTTGAGCTCGTTGATGTCTGCGATCAGGTGCGGCGGAGTCTTGAGCGGTTCGGCAGAGGCCGTCACGGGAGGCTGGATGGGAGCACCCGTAGCACCCGTGGCACCCGTGGCTCCTTCCAAAGTGGAGCTTCTCGACCTCACTTTGAAGGCCTCGTGGACGACGACCTGGTGGTCCTTCTGCGAGCCTGGAACGAGCGCCCTGAGCAGATCGTCCGGGTGATCAAGTGCCGAAGTCTCGCGCTCGCCGGCAGCCGTCTTGACGTAGATCGGAGAGCTCCTGGACCGGAAGCTTGCCATGTTGAAAGCGACCAGGTCGACCTGGTAGTTGGTGTCCGGGACCAATCCGTCCAGAGAGCACGACTGGCGGGTGCCCTCAATTGTGGCGGCTTTCAGGCCGTTGATGTACAGGATAAAGTGAGAAATGGACGTCGGAACGACAGTGTTGCTACGTTGCTGCTGTTGCTGCTGTTGCTGCTGCTGATACTGCCCCTTGCTTGCCTCCTGGCTCTGGGATCCGGCCGGGTCCCAGTGAAGAACCATGGAATGATCTGTAACTTTGTCGACGGATATCAGGGGCACGTTCGGCACAATGACGTTAAGCGCGCGCACAGCCGACTCTATAGGTGTCGACACGACCGCGGAGAGCCGTCGCATGAGCCAGAGGAACCCTAGCAGAGCGAAAAACAGAGAAATAAGCATGGCCCTAAAACAAGGGAAATAACTCGAAATGGGGTGGATCTGAAAAGCTCTAAATCTAATGCGCGCCCGAGACCATCTTCTCCACGCTCTGCAGTTTTTTTTCCTGTCTTCTGGCCAAAGATCCGTCAAGGTCCCTCCTCCCCCTCGCCTTACGCGATCCCTTACTCAACGAAACCCCTTTTCTTTTTTATTATTATTATTAGTTTTTCTAGTTTTTTTTGGGGCTCACCAGCCACAAATTCTGCAAACCCGAGAGACGCGGCCGTGGTGCAGAGAATATGACCTGCGGACTGTTGGGTGCTGCGCGTGCGCATGCACTGCGCGAACAAGCAACCTTGTAGGAAAGCAATCGGCCCGGTAACACATGCTATGGGGCTTAATTGAGACGATTGATCCTCCGCATTCATTCCGACGCAGATACGTACGGGTGAGGGGACGGGACAGAAAGAGAAATTATAGCAGTGTCGAGGCTCGTAATGGGAGAGCAAGGCTCAATCTGATGAATGAATTGCTTGCTAGATCCGTCGGGCGGGGAATTCAATATTACAGGGGCCATTACATTAGGGGTGTTAGCAAATCTATCTAAAGCTTGTGCTGCTCGTCGTCGGCGACCGTGGTCGACTCAGAGCCGCTCGAGTGGGATCTGTAGATCCGGGGAGCCTCTCTTCTGATGTAAGGGTGCTCCAGGGAGTCCTTGTAGGCCTCCAAGAGGGCCTGCTGAAGTCTCTCGACGGCCTCTGGAGTATTTTGGAAGTGGAATGCGAGTCTGAGGCCCATTGTCTTGACGTTGTGGCGCTCGGCGCACTCTTCCCAAACGGTTGGGTTGAGATGCACCTTCTTCGGGTCGATGAACACAAAGTTCGTCTCCACTGGAAGCTCGAGGGCAATGCCGTTCTTCTCGCAGAAGGCACCGACCTGCTTGGCGTAGACGCTCGACTGCTTGAGCTTAGGGAAGTTCTCCTTGATGGCCATCATGGCCATTCTGGCGAGCATGCCGGACTGGCGGATACCACCACCGTTCTGCTTTTTGAAGTGGTTGGCCTTTCTAAGGAAGTCGCGGCTGCCGACAAGGACAGAACCGATTGGGGCACCCAGGGACTTGGACAGGCAGAGAGAGACGGAGTCGAAGAGCTTGCAGTAGTCCTTGAGTGGGATGCCGGTCTCAGCGGCGGCGTTCCAGAGGCGGGCACCATCGCAGTGGAGTCTGATGCGGTTCTCGTGACACCAGATGGAGATTCTCTCGATCTCCTCGATTGGGTAGATCACACCGTGGAGGGTGTTCTCGAGGGAGATCACCTTGGTTGGAGCCATGTGAATGTCGCCGTCATCTGGGATGTAGTGGTCGAGGATGTCGTCGAGAGTGAGGTAGAGACCGTTGGCTGGAATCACTGGGGAGACCATAGCCTGGGACAGGGTGGCAAGGCCACCGGCCTCGTGGCCGTAGACGTGAGCTCTGTAGTCGCAGAGGATGCGGTGTGGCGGCTGGTAGAGGTGGGCTCTGAGAGCGATCTGGTTCGACATGGTACCGGAGCAGCAGAAGAGGCCAGCCTCTTTGCCGGCCATCTCGGCAACCATCTTCTCGAGGGCCAGGGTGTCGGCATCCTCGTCGTAGACGGAATCACCGACGGTGCACTTGACGGCGGAGGCAAGCATCTCCGGGGAAGGTACAGTGAAGGTATCGCTTCTGAACTCGTTATAAGAGTCTGGGAGGGTAGTCATTTTGGCGGGAGAAAAGCTGGAGGGTAAGGTTAAGGAAGTGTCGAGTGGAACGGGAAACTACTAGGGAAGGCAAGTTGCAGGGATATATATGGGAGCCTCTGACTAATCTCTAGGCAGGCTGGAAAAAGCTGTGGAACAGCTGGAAAAAAAAAACCGCCGCCCAATCTCGTTTCTTTTCTGCGGACTTTCAAGGGAAGACGATCATATTTCCGGAGGCTTTGGGCGGACTTTCTGGGGGGTTCAAGGGTAGGTATGGGCACGGGGAAAATCGCAGCATAGAGGTCAGATGGCGGACAGTCAGACTATTGCATTTTAATGACACCAAAACCGATCGAAACGTGCCAAAGGCGCCCATTACACAGACACTAGGAGGATGTCTGTGCTCCTCCGCACAGAGGTGGCTTTCGGGAAACACAGCCTTGCAAATTCCCCAATAGGGGCGGGCCCGGGAGGAGCCGGGAGCGCTCATTGGCTAGCGGTGCCTGTAGCCAACTGAAAAATTTTCACTGTTCACTGGAACATGATTGGATCGTTGGTATCGGTTGAGGTCGAACCTAGGATGGTACCAGATGGCTTCAGGAACCCTGTAGGAGATTCAGGGCCCTGCCAAACGTGCGATAAGCACAATGAAAAGAGCCCAGGCACGGAAAAACAGTTGGTGCAGGTCGCCCAAGCTTGGCTTCCCGATTAGGAAATAGTTGACTCGGAATAACTGACTTGGGCTGACCCCGCCCCCGCCGCGTAGGCTAAGGTTAATCCGGGCTGGGGCCAAGGGTCCGATGGAGGACCAGCAGAGCACAGAGGGTGGTAGATGACGGCTAGCAGACTCACCACATCCAACGCGATGCCCTGGATGGTCGTCAAAAACATTGGAGGTGCGTACTCGGCTGAGCGGACGGATCCATGTCTCAAGTCAAAAGTGCTGAGAGGCAGGCCATGACGATAGCCAGGCAGCAGAGTACATCCGAGAGGATCAAGGAGGAACCATGCAGTGGTAGAGGAATAAGGAAGGTTGGACGGGGGTTTTGGCGCCAATGGAGGATCCAGATAGAATATATATAAAGCTGCGAAGGTGGGAGGTTTAGGCGAGATGACTTGGGATGGAACTTGGAGCGACTTCGGCAGAGCGGCGATTTCCTAATTGGTTTTTAGACCCCACCTGGGAAGGGGCAGGGCAGGGTGCGCTAATACCGAACTGGGATGAAGGAGATATGGGGGAAGAGAGTGCAGGGTAGACGGCGATAGCAGAGACGAGAGTGACACAATGACCAGTGACCAGTGACCAGTGACCAGTGACCAGTGACCAGTGACCAGTGGTTCAGTGGTCCAGAGTTCAAGGGTGGCTCAAGAGCGTAGGTGCGCTGAGAGGGCGGAAGTGACAGGAGTGATTCGATATAAGCTTCTGGGTAGTAGGACGGGCGGGCTTTTTCTCCGACTGAATGGCCGTGTCTACAGGCCGCAAACGTATGACTATACCCTCTGGCCTACCAATTACTTAGGTAAGCAGGATCCTCCGTTTTTTTTTTTTTTGGTGCGTGCGGTTCTCACCGCCTTGGCCGCCAATGGAATCTCGAAAAATGGGGCGAGCCGAATGCGAGGCGTGAGGATCCGGGGGGTTTACAGTGAAGCAAGAGCTGGAGGATTAACAGTAGCACATTCATTATATTGTGTCGAGCAATTGTAGCAAGTGAATCGAAGAAATACAACGGCAGATACTGTAGAGCACACCGGGCTACTGGCGGCTCCATTTTGGGGGTCACAATTGGAGGGCTTCTTCCTCGTTAAAGAGTCCATTTCCTATACAAATAATTGATACTCTAAGTACATAGTGGTGGCAGTCATACGCCGTCCGCAGCCTAGGCCTTGACCTCACGCGAGCCAGCGTCTCTGAAGACAGAATCTCCCTCGGACCAGGCTCTGCCGAGTCCGAAGCCGGTGCCAAACCAGATCGGGAACGTTCTTCTCTTGAAGAAGATCACCGAGGCCAGCACACCGGCGCCGAGGCCGAGACCGGTCTTGACGATGGCGTTCGAGATGACAACGTCCCACTTGGAGTTGATCAACTCCGAGGAAGGCGTGCTGGTGCTGCTTTTCTGGACTGCCGTAGTGGTCGTCGTGGACATCTAAAAGGGGTGTTAGTAGGATGAATGGGCGAGGAATTTTGGGGGTTGAAGGGTATCGCGTAACTCGCAAAGAAATATTGAGTATACTGGCGACGATTGCGGTACCAACGGCGGCGTTTGCTTACCTCTATAGTTAGCTCTAAAGAAGGAGAGTGTGTGGAGAATTGGTTTGGTGGTGTTTCCTCCACGCGAATAAATTGTGAGGGAAAAGAAAAAAAAAAACTACAGGTGGAAGCGGCGGCGGGTGCGGGTCGATCGGGGCGACGCTTAGCATAGTGAGTATGTGGGAAACGGTGGGAGTAAAGTACAGTACAGGGAGGGGTTATTTAGTCGGCCATCTCGCCGTTGTTCTGGACAGGGAACGGCTCGGCTGCAGGAGCAGTCTCTGCCGGGGCAGGAGCAGTCTCTGCTGGGGCTGGAGCAGCATCGACTGGGGCAGGAGCAGCATCGACTGGGGCAGGAGCAGCATCGACTGGGGCTGGAGCAGCCTCGACTGGAGCAGACTCGGCGGCGGCCATGTACTCGGTGAGCTCGCGGTCGAGCTCCTCGGCGGTCTTGTGCTTGCGTGGCTCTCTCTTTGGCTTGGAAGACCGTGGCTTCTTGGAGGAGGCGCCACGGGCGGCGAAGATGCGGTCGGCGAGCGGCACGGCGTTCTCGACGCTGATGATCTGGCCGGCAGCGCGGCGGCCGTCGAACTCGTCGATGGCATACGAGCAGTCCCCGGCACGGTCGTAGCCGACAAAGGCAATGCCCGTAGACTCGCCGTTGGTGTTGAACTGGAGCTTGACAAACCTGACAGGTCCGATCTTGCTGAAGAGCTGCTCGAGGTCCTTCTCGGTGAGCTCAGGGTGCAGGTTGGTCACACGCAGGTAGGGCTCGCCGTGTGCGAGGTTCTCACTCTCCGGGTCAAGATGCAGCGGTCTCGAGCCGCGGCTGCGGCGGCCAGGGCCGCGGCGGCCGGCTCTTCTAGGGCCCTTGGGCGTTCTGTTAGAGCGCTTGCTGACTCCGCGGGGGGAGGAGGAGCTGCGCTGGCTGGGTTAGTACAGGGTTCTTGGTACAGGGTTCATAAAACTATTCTTGGAGGTCTCAGCTTCCGGATGCGGTGCAACGTACCTTCTCGTCTCCGATAATCTCGTCCAAAGACTTGTCCAAAAGCGACATCGGTTATAAGAGGGGGGGTTTAACTGTGGAGGTGAAAACTGAAAAAAGTGGAAAACTCCGTCCAAGTTGGCGAGAAAAGTGGGGGAGAAAAAGCTAGCGAGAGAATTGATTGAGTGCCTGGTGGCAGAATAGCGTAGTCCTTGATCCATGTTCATTAGTATTTAGCTAGTTGTATCTCCCATCGCGGAGCACGTGAGAGGCCAGCCGGCCCAGCGTGTCCAGCGCACTGCTCTGCCGCGTCGCAGAGATTGGCGCGTCGCCCACGGTGTCCGTCGAGGCCTCTCTGAGCGCCAAAGACGGCTGTGCAGAGGCCGGCGCCGCGAGCAGCGGGACAACGGCAGCACCGGCGGCACCGGCGGAATTGCTGGCAGTGGAAGTGGCAGTGGAAGTGCCAGCCTCACCGTCTTCGAGCAGCCGCCGTAACTCTTTGTTCTCCTCGCGCAGCTTGCGCACCTTCTTCTCCTTCAGCTGCCGGCAGTGACGGATCAGCTTCAGGTTGCGCGCTGTGATCATCTCGTTCTCGTTGCGCAGCAGCTCCAGCGTGCGCTCTTTTCCTTCGAGGCTCTTGACGAGCAACTGCCGCTCGACCCGGGCCTCCTCCTTGCTGTTGTACAGCTCCGTGCGGGCGAGGTTCTTGGCCAGGTTCAGCCGCAGAACAGTCTGCTTCGCCTGCCGTAGAACCCGCTTCGCTTCCAGCAGCCGCTCGCGCGCCTCCGATGGCGTCGCCGCCTCGAACTCTGCAATCACATCCAGCAGGTTCCCGACCTCCTTGTCCATGCTGGCGATTCCTCTGCCCGTGGCGCTGCCTGGCTGCTTTGTGAGCGCCCCAAGTGCACCCACACTAACAGTGCCGATGGTAGCCAATTGCGGGGAAACGACCGCCGAAGAAGCCGTCGTCCCGGTCCCCAACGAGCCTGCCGACTCGCCCGACTGCGACGTCCCGGACCCAGACGACGACGAGTCCGACTCGTCGCCATTACCCTTCTCTTGAGCCATACTTGCTAAAGGCTTTCTGCCGCTTTTTGTGATGGACTCCACGCTAACTATTTTTTTTTTCCCGGCTTCGCCTGGTAAAGAAAAGATATGACTGACGGCTCACAAATGGCAACGCGTTTTCGCGTTAAAAAAAAAACGTATCTCCATGTGCTGCGCTCACTTGCCTATTCGGGCAGGTCTTTCAGGGATTTCTTTTAAGGTATCGACCTTTCAAGGAAATGGACCGAATCGACCGCCAGCTCCTCATCGCCCAGTCCCTTCTCTGGATATCAACTGGATTATACTTGGCTGCCACCGTGCTCCTCCTGCTGGTCCTTCTCGACCACGTCCTTCTCGATGGCCGCCTCCTCAAGCGGCTCCGTACTCGGCTAGCAAATGCCTCGCAGCGTCTATATTAATCTAGTAGTGCTAGTAAGCTCGGTCACTCGGCCTCCCTCGAGGCCTTGCTCCACTCCTTTTTCAGCCGCTCGTACCGCTGCCGGTCCCGGTCCGACACGGACGGCTGCACGGACGTCAGCGCGTCGTCAAAGTCCTGGCCCGTCACTACGATGTCGTCGTCCTCCTCGCCAGCCACGTTCTCGTTGCCGCTGCTGATGCCCTTGAAGAACACGCGCTTCAGCGACAGCACACCAGCCTCGCGCACCAGCGACGACAGGTCAGCACCAGAGAAGTTCCGGCACCGCTCGTCAGCGGCCACGGCGGGCAGGTCCACCGTCGAGTCGACCGGAGTCTGGTTCGACCGCACAAGAGTCCGCAGGATCTCGAGCCGCTCAGGCTCGCTCGGCAGCTCGACGTAGAGCGTCTTGTCGAGTCTTCCCGGACGCAGCATGGCAGGGTCGATCATGTCCGGCCGGTTCGTGGCGCCCACGACAAAAATTCCCCGTCTGTCGCTCAGGCCGTCCAGCTCCGTCAGCAGCGTGTTGACGACCCTCGACGAGGCCTCGCTCAAAGAGGTGTCTCTTCTTGGCACGAGTGCATCCAGCTCATCAAAGAAGATGATGCATGGCACACTGGCACGCGCACGCGCAAACACTTTTCTAACGGCCCGTTCAGACTCTCCGACGTACTTGTTGAGCAGCTCAGGGCCCTTCACAGAGATGAAGTTGGCTTTCGACTCGTTCGCCACGGCCTTAGCCAGAAGCGTCTTACCACAACCCGGAGGCCCCCACATCAGGACGCCGCCGGGCTGCGTAATTCCCACCTTCAGGTACAGATCTGGTCTCTTGATAGGCTGCACAATAGCCATGTGCAGCTCGACACGGACGTGCGAGAGTGCGCCGACGTTCTCCCAGGTAACGTCTGGGATCGTCGCAAAGCCTTCTCTCTTGGCCGTCGGCTGTATCGAAGGAAGCGCATCGATGAAGTCGGCCTTGGTGATGCAGAGAGGGGCCAGCTCTTCGCTGGTCAGCGGCGCCCGGTGGCTGCCGAGGAACTGCTGAATGACCGACAGCTGCTGTTGCTGGTCCGACGGTTTGATAGATTCCGTAGACTCTGCAAGCTCTGCAAGCTCTGCAGCCTCTGCAGGCTTCTCAACATCCATCGCATCGTCTTCTTGCACCTCAGCGATCTGGGAACCGGCCTCACTGGCGATTCTTTTGATGGCAGACACACCGGCGGCTGTCACAAGTGCCTTCAAGTCGGCACCAACAAAGCCGGGAGTCATCTTGGCGATATCCTTGAGTCCCAGATCTCCTTCGATCTTGAGGTTCTTGGCCATCGACTCCAAGATCTTGCGGCGAGCCTCCTCGTCGGGAACGTTGATGCAGATCTCCTTGTCGAATCTGCCGGCACGACGCAGCGCCTCATCCAGAGAATCAGGCCTGTTCGTGGCGCCGATGACAATGACCGGCTTGCCGCCCGTCTGCTCAAGCGTCATGCTGTCCATGCAAGTCAACAGCTGGGCCACAATACGCTTCTCCATCTCGCGCTGCGCACCGCCGTCTCTCTTGGGGGTGATGGCATCGATCTCATCAAAGAACACCAGACAGGGAGCCAGCGACTTGGCCTCCTCGAAGATCTCTCTGACCTTCTTCTCGGACTCACCGGACATGCCGCTGACGATCGATGGTGCGCTGAGCGAGATGAACGGCACCTCGAGCTCGCCAGCGAGAGCGTTGGCGATGGTCGTTTTACCACAGCCGGGCGGGCCATGGAGCAGGATACCGCGCGGCGGCTCAATGCCAGTAGCTGTGTAAATCTCAGGGTGAAGAATAGGCATTCCAACTGTTTCCATCAGCTCAGTGACAACCTGATCAAGGCCTCCCAGAGAGCTGAGCTTGAGCTCTGGGGGGCTTCTGTCCTTGGTCTTCCGACGCTTCTTGGAGACTGGCGTACCCTGCTTTTTCCGCTTCTTTCCGTCCTCAACAACTTCATCGTCTGCAGATGGCTTCTGCTGCTGCTGTTGCTCTTGCTGCTGCTCAGCCTCTGCTGATTTCGAGCCAGTATGCCACATCTTGACTATGTCCTTGTTGGCACTGTTCTCGTCCCTGACCTCCATCAGCTCCTCACCTTCATCATCCACGTCCACCATCTCCAGGGTATCCGGGTTGATTCCGATACTTTTGATCTCGTCTTCCTCGTCACTCAAGATGCGTCTCATAGTACGGTCGATCGACTGCTTCAGCACTTTCTCCTTGACTCTGCTGAAGCTCATCTCGTGAGACCTGACGTACCCGAAAATCTCTATCCCCGTCAAGTTTCTGGCCAATGCGGAGGTGAAAGGACCGTTCGTTTCACCCTTCTCTTGCATCTCCGCAGTCCGCTCATCAAGTAGAGCCATTATCTGGTCATAGACTTTATTGTCCATGTCCTTCTGCAGGCTGTGCTTGGCCATAGTGGGTATCTACAGGTACTAAGCCAGCTGATGTATAGCTTTCAAACTGTACAGGCCAAAATTTTTTTTCAATTTTTTTTTCTCCAGTCTCTTCCCGATTGGGAGGGTTCTACACTGAAAAACTATATATGGGACCCAAAAAAAGAGATGTCAATTCAATTCTTAGAAAATTAACCGGATGCACACACAAATGGGGGCCCAGACACAGACAGGTTCTGCAAAATGAGTGAATGAAAGACTTGGTAGTTGGTTCATGCGTGTGTGGGGGTAGTGCGGGGGGTTGTGTGTGACATCCATATGCCTGCAACGCAGTGCTTCGCCACTGCCGTCAATTAATAATGTTTGTTGTAGTTTACTTTCCCTGCTGGGCCTGCCGCTGGCGCTCCTCCTCCTCGCGCTGGCGATTCTCTTCAGCCTCCTCTTTCTCCCAAGGTGACTCGCCGATTGGGTAGCCGCCGTGTGCCTGAGCATAGTTGAAGTCATGCTCGTATGCAGAGCTGGCGAGACAGCTGGTGATCTGGCGACCGCGTTCGTTGGCGTAAGTGATGGAGTCGCCGAATGGAGCCTCGTCAAAGAGTTGCAAGAGGTAGTTGCCGACGCCCTTGAGCGAGACCCTCGTGTCAACACGGTCGGCCATACTGAGGGTCAGGTCCATGTAGTCCGTGCCCTTCTTGCCGTCGGCAGGCACCACCCAGGAGCACACACTGTTTGGTGCAAGCACGTTTGGCTCCTTGACACAGTCGGTGTTCTCACCTTCCCAGCCCACGACGGGGATGCCGTATTCGGAGACCTCTGACACCATTGCCAGACTGTACTTGCCCTTGAGCTTAGCGATGACACTCAGGAGCGGTCTGTACATGGCGATACCACAACCGCACCGGTCAACGTGGGACTTGGCGATACCGAACCAGAGCATCAGATCGGAGTCTGGTGGTCTGATCTTCGCCAAGAGAGTCTCTGGCACGGCCACGAGGTTCGTGCCACCTCTGAGGTACGACTTCTCGGCGACGGTCTTCTCCTCATCCTCGGAAGTCTCCTCCTTTTGCGCCTGCTGCTGGGCAAGCTGCCTGTCGGTGTCGACCTGGGCGTCACGACAGTCTCCGCCAGAGTCCATATCGCAACGGAGGATCTGGATCGGATCGTACGAGTAGAGGAAGTGAATGGCGCCCATGTCGCCGGCGTCGATACCACCATCCTCGTCGGAGAAGAACGGAATCCAGTTCTTCTCGACGGACTCACCTTTGGCGTTCGTGGTGAGCTCGTAGTGAAGCACGACGAGCGGAGATGCGGGAACGCGGTACCAAGGGCGGTCGTTCTCGTCCATGCTTGGAACGACCTTCTTTCTGAGCGGGAACGAGGCGTGCATGCGACGGGTCTTGTCCGGCCTGAGCATGTTGAAGAGGACGATTGGCTCGCCACCGAAGGACTCGGATGGACGGAACGAAATCTTGGAGTCCTCTGGGCCCATCATGGTTCTCTGCATGTCGCCATCCCAAGGGACGTGGACGATGTTAGGGAACTCGATGGAGACCTCGTCGAGGGCGGCGTAGCGGTGGGCGTCGTCGGTGGCCTCGCCGTACTGGACGAGCGCGGTGAGCACGTCCTGCTCGGTGACATCGACGTAACGCAGGCGCTTGCCAAAGAGCTCCTTCCAGTCGCGGTCAAACAGCTGCAGACGCGACAGCGAGAAGGTCGGCTCGGTACGCCTCTCAGGGGCGTAGAGGTACCGGGAGACCATGATGTAGACGTTCTCCCTAGGCAGCCAGACGGCCGAGCCCGAGAAGCGGTACCAGTGGTCCCAGTCGTTGAAGCTGACGAGCTTGCGGTAGCCGGTGTCGTTGAGGTACTTGGTGAGGTCGTACTTGATTCTGGTGTCCTTGATGTTGACGCCCTCGGAGACCTGGATGTGGTGCTGCGTGTCCGGACTGTAGCTGGCCTCGGCGCACATGTCGCCAGCAGGCGACTCCGAGTTTTCACGCTGCAGGTAGCCATCCTGCAGCTTGTTGCCGACCCACGAGTTGAGCTTGACGTCCGTCTTGTAGCGGACGTGGCGCGCCGACGGCTCGTAGTCCTCGGTGGAATTGAGCGGTCTCAGATCGAGCGCCTTGAGGCACTTCTCGACTCCAGCGGGCGACAGGTCGTTCAGTAGCGAGTCGATGTTCGGCAAAAACGGTGGGTTGTCCGGGTAGTGGTACCGCGACATCTTGCCGGTGTGCGTCGCCTGCTTAGAAGGCGCGTTCTGGCTGACGAACATGTTGTTCACCTTCCTGTTTGTCTGGTGATAGGCGGCACGGGCGTAGCCGTCGTACGACCAGTCAGAGCTGCCGAGGTGGAAGACGGTGAACATGAAGACGAAGAAGACCGAGAGCGACACGATGATGGTCCGGCGCCGGCGGCCCAGCGTTCCTAGTCCTGCCTTTCCTCTGAGATTCATGGCTTGTCTGGTTGTGTATATAGCGAAGGTGGAAGAAAAAAAACACACAGTAACGGCTTTTTTTTCCTCTGCTACAATTTTTTTTCTACCTGCAGAAGATTTTACCAGAGCTTGCTTTTTCTCGCTCCATTCGGAGGTTTTATTGGGCCGAATTTGGACTCCCCACCGACCGACCACCCTGTTTATTATGCAGGATGTTTCAGGCGGTCGTTTTTGGGTGTTGTCTTTTCACCCCCCCGGCAGTTCTGAGCCCACCAAAAGCGGCAGGGTCCACACCGTGTTTTTGGTATATCTCGCATAATAAGCTGACGACGCACTATCGATTGCTGTGAGGTTCAACTATTTTCCCTCCTCCCGTTTCAGGCCGTCTGCTGACCATTATGTTCCAGTGCTTTCCGGTCTGAGCCATCCCCCGTAGTACACTGAAGACATGCCAAAAGAGGGTGTGGGGGGTCCAAACTCCACTACTGCTGGGGTTCAAATTAGAATTATTTAGGCGCCGCGAGGCCCAGCCCCACCCCCTCTTGGGCCTAGGCCTGGGCCTAGCCTAGGCCTAGACCGAGCGAGAACTTGCGCGCGCGGTAGCGAGAACTTGCGCGCGAAACTTCTCCCCACCCGAAGATAAGGTGGCGCGCGCTAAATAGTCTGACGGACAAATCTGCAGCCAAAACTCGTCTCCCACTTCCCGAGGTCAGGGGTGCTGTGTCCCTGGCTCATTGGGATTGCCCTTAGTGAGAGTTTTAACTGAGAATTCGGCGGTGCCGAAAATGCACAGCATAGAGATCCGAGGATTTAAGAGGTTCGGTTATGTGATGTATGTATGTATGTATGATTATTATGTAATTAGGACGACCCTGTTCACTTTGAGCGTTATTACTGTGCTTTTTCCTGCTCCTCCTTCTGCTCCTCGACTGGCTCCTCGACTGGCGACCGATTGAACGGCGAGTCACCGGTCTTCAGTGGCTTGTGCCGCGAGGCGTACAGCATACCGTACCGGAATGCGGAGTCAGAGATGCAGTTGGCGACCATCCGTGACCGCTGGCCAGCGTACGTGAACTTCTTGCCAAACTTTGACGACTCGAACACGTGCAGCAGGTAGTTCGACACTCCCTTGATTACCACACGCCGATCCTCGCGGTCGCCCTGGCTCACAGTAACGTCCATGTAGTCGGTGTCCGACGTCAAGGCCCAGAACGCGATGCTGTTAGGCGTCAGCACGTTCGGTCCCTCGCTGCAGTCAGTCGTATCGTCCTCCCAGCCAAGCACCTCCATACCGAGGTCCGTGCTGTCGCTGTACAGCGCCATCGAGTACTCGCCGGCCAGCTTCGCCATAACGACCATGATCGGCCGGTACAGTGCCAGGCCACAGCCGGTACGCTCAACGTGCGTCTTGCCAAACGCGAACCACATCTGTAGATCATTGCTCTCCCCACCGCTAACGGCTTGAATGATACCTCGCGGCAGGGGGACCATGTTAGTTGCTCCGCGTGGGTACGACCGGTCGCACACCTGGAACTTGTCTGGCAGATATCTTTCGTTAGTGTCAAAGATATTCTCGCAGGTGCCCTCTGTGAGGTCACACCGCAGCACGAACAGCCGGTCCAGACTGTAGACAAAGTGCATGTGCCCGTAGTTGTCCGACGTGACCTCCTCGGCGATGTCGTCCCGCTCAAAGTACGGCGTCCAGTTCTTCTCGTACTGCAGACTATCGCCACCGTTTTTCAGGATCACCTTGACGCAGTGTCCGTCGACAGGCTTCCTCAGCGGGAAGGCGATCTGCATCTTGCGGTGGTCATCAGGTATGAGCATGTTGAACGGCACGATGGGCTCGTCCAGGCCGGCAGTCTTGCGGTAGAGCACACGAGGGTCCTCTGGACCCATGAACAGGCCGTTGTCTGTGTCGAACTTGACGTTCAGGAACGTCGGCAACTTGATCGAGATCTGGTCGAGCGTCTTCGACTTCTCGGCCGGGTCGGTGACCTCGGCGAACTTCTTGAAGGCGTCCCTGGCCTCAGCTTCGGTGATGTCAACGTACCGGAGTCTCTGGTCGTAGACCTCTTCCCACTGCGGATTGAACAGCTGCATGCGGATGATCGAGTACTTTGGCTCGTTGCGCTTCTCGTCGGCGTAGAAGTACCGGCTCACCATGAGGTACTTGTTCTCGTGGGGCAGCCAGACGGCCGAGCCGGAGAACCTGAACCAGTGGTCCATGTCATCTCCGGACCACTTGTCGTACCCGTTCTTCTTGACGTACGCGGCGAGATCGGAAAGCAGCCGTGGGTCGTTAATCTTGATGGAGTCACTGGTCTCCAAGAAGTCGTCGACGCCGTCGGCCGCATAGGTGGCCTCGGCACAGTAGTAGCTGTTCTGCGGGTTGTTGATTTCAGACTCGGGCAGTCTGTTGCCGACGTAACTGTTCAGTTCGAACTTGTGCGTGAACTTGGTATTGGAACCTTCAGGGAACTTCATCTCGTTGTCCTTGAGCAGTGGCCGAAGACCAAAGGTCCCCAAGAGCTTGTCGAGGTTGTCGTCAGGGTTGATCTGCGGGTAAGTGGCGCGGTACTTCGGGTTTCTAGGGTCTGACATCGCAAACGAGCTGCTGTCCTGGCGTTTGTCGGCCGTGGCGTCGCCGGATTCGATTCTGTCCTTCTTTGGGGCCCCGGCATCCCGCGCCGGAACTTCGTCCGCGATGCCCTTAGGGGCCGCGTTGACCATGGGATCCTCGGCAGCTGGGATCTTTGCCTTCTCCTCGTCATCCTTGCCCAGACCGGAATCCTTGTCAATGGCAGCAGCCTTCTCTGTGCGTTCGTTCTCAGTGAGAACCTTGGCGGTCGCACCGGAGCCGGCGGCCTCGGCGCCTGCGCGTGCCACACCACCGGGCTGGCCGTCGTTCGACGCCACGAGTTCAGATTCTGGCACAATCAGCGTGTCGGCTCCCCTGGGACCCATATTCCACAACGTGAATGCCCAAAGGAACATCAGGAACATCGCCGAACACAGCAACGGCCGCTTCCTCAGTTTGTCGAGCCGGAAACGCTTTCTGTGCACCGGTTTCAGGTGCGTTCGGCTCCGGGAGTGCGCGTCGGCGTTCCAAAACCTCATGCTCTGGAGCAGCGAATATACAAGGCCCCCATCGCCCTGGTCTAGTCCGTTCCGCATCTGTTGTAGTGGCTCGTCAACGAGTCTTGATCTATGTCTAATTTAGAGAGCTGAAATCTGTGTATTTACCCGCCTTAGCGACTGCGACTTTGGTGGGGGATTCGTGGCTCTGTGGGCTGCCTCTATACGTAGCAGGCCCGTTCTGTGCAAGCGAGCGGTTGAATCACCGAGAAGTGGGCCTCTAGGGCAAATTAATCGAGCCTAAAAGTGGATTGAACACACAACAGGGGGTCCAAATTCAGAATTCTTGCGCACCTGTGAATTTCATGGGCACCACCTGACGTCAGAACGATGCTGTTCTTCCTGGAACGGGGAATAAGAGAGACCGAAAAAAAAAAGTGATGCAACGTGATGAGCGCAGAAGTTTTGAACACGTAAAAGGTGGATTACACTTAGACCGTAAGGAGGGGATGAGGATGTGGAGAGGAAACTGCCTGCTACACCCCGCAACACTCTTGCACATCATGGAGGAGGCCATTTTATACTCCAGCCGCTACGGGTGCCAGAAAACACCCACGATCTCTCTGCTTATGCAGCTTCATATCTGCCGAGAATTTCGCAACATGCATGCCTCTGCGAGAAAATTTTTTTTTTAGGTTTTTTTTTTTTTTTTTTTTTTTTTTTTTTTT
>JADIOY010000085.1:0-16980 GCA_018344475.1 Xiuguozyma silvatica | reverse complement strand
TTTTTTTTTGTTTGACGATCTTCTGCCTGCGGCCTGGGCGGTGCCTCGTCTACGCGTACTCCGGGATCTCAGAGACGGAAGGAGGCAGAAAAGTTACCGCAATACAGATATTGTTGGAAAGACTATTTTAGTGGCTCCAACGGTTGAACAACCAGCCAAGATGGAACTGTCATCTACCAATTCTATAGTTAGTGCTGTATTAATGTTGGCCAAAAAAAAAATCGAACCTCCTCCCTAAAGCATGCCAAGCCAGCGTAATAAAAAGAGAGGGAATGTGGGTGTGTGTGTGTGAGTGTGTGGGTGTAAAATTGTCAATCCGTCGACTCGTCTGTCTCCTTCGAATTTATCCGATTGCTTACTCCGGCGGCTGGTGGTGGTTGGCGTAGATGACACAGTATCTGTAGGCGTTGTTCACCAGGCAGTTACTGAGCATCCGGCCACGGTGCTCGGCGTATGTCATCTTGTCCTTGAACGGCTCCTGCTTGAAGGCGTCCTCCACGTAGTGAGCAATTCCCTTGATCGTCAAGCGGAGATCGATCGAGTCGGCCTCAGACAGCGTCAGGTCCATCTGGTCCGAGCCGTCCTCCATTAGGTTCCACTGTGGAATCGAATTTGGCGAGAGAACGTTTGGACGGCTCGAGCAGTAGGTGTTTCTGTGCTCCCACTCGAGCACCTCGATGTCAAAGTCGGTGTTCTCAGAGAGCAGCATGACCGACCACTTACCGTTCTGCTTGGCCAGCACGGACATCAGAGGTCTGTAGAAGGCGTCACCGCAGCCGCAACGCTCGACGTGCGTCTTGGCAAATCCGAACCAGAGCTTCAAATCCGACGACTCGCCGGGCTTCAGCTTGTTCTGCACAGACTTCGGGAACGGAACCAGGTTCGTGGCACCACGGATGTACGAGCGGTCATGCACCTGCCACTGATCTGGGATCTTCTCGGATGGCTCCTCCCTCTGAACAGTGTCGCACCGGTCGTTCTCCAAGTCGCACTTGGCGATGACCAGTGGGTCGTACGAGTACAGGATGTGCATCGAGCCGAGACCACCGGTCTTGTAGTCGTCCTCTTCGAAGAACGGCACCCAGTTCTTCTCGGCCTTTGGCTCCTCATCGCTGAGGTAGAACTTGAGCCACTTGCACTTGGTGTAGATGCCGTTCTTTCTCTTTCTCAGTGGGAGGCCGGCAAACATACGTCTGATGTCTCCGTTGGTACGCATGTTGAACATGATGATAGGCTCACCACCGGACTTGGATGGTCTCTGGGCGACCTTGGGGTCCTCTGCACCCATGACGTTCTTCTCCTCGTTGATAGGCATCTCAACGTGCATGAAGGAAGGCATTCTGAGGGAGATGAGGTCGAGCACGCGCTCTCTCTCTTCGTCGTCCTCAGCGGCAACGTAACGGGCAAGGGCGTTTCTGACGTCGTCTGGAGTGACATCCAGGAAGCGGAGACGCTTGTCATAAATCTCCTTCCAGTTGGCGTCGTAGAGCTGCAGTCTCGAGACGGAGAGGATAGGGTCGTGGTTTTCGTTAGGGCCGTAGAACCAACGGGTAACAACGAAGTAGGCGTTCTCGGCAGGCATCCAGGCGGCGGAACCGGAGAATCTGTACCACTGGTTCATGTCCTCTGTGGAAGCAAAGAGCTTGAGACCGGTCTGGTAGAGGTACTTTTCCATGTCCTTCTGGATACGAGGGTCCTTCATCTCGACTGGGGAGGTGATGTCGATCAGCTCGTCTTTACCGTTTGGCACAAACATGGCCTCTGGGCAGATGAGCTTCTCGGGTCTGTCGTAGATCCAGTCCTCGTGAAGCATCGTACCCATGTAGGAGTTGAGGTCAAGCGAAGAGGTATACTCGACCTCTCTGCGTGGAGGAGGGAAGAGCTCGTTGGCATCGAGTGCACGGATACCGAGAACCTTGAGGTTCTCGTT
Source organism: Xiuguozyma silvatica (assembly GCA_018344475.1). Taxonomy (NCBI): domain Eukaryota; kingdom Fungi; phylum Ascomycota; class Pichiomycetes; order Pichiales; family Pichiaceae; genus Xiuguozyma; species Xiuguozyma silvatica. Next base: position 15,050 of record JADIOY010000085.1, on the reverse strand, counting down.
GATGTCGGCGTCGAGGTTGATTTCTGGGTATGTGATCTGGTGCTTAGGGTCGTAGGAGTAGTGGGACTTCTGAGCCTCCTTCTCCTTCTGCGAAGGCTTGGCCTTGACCTTCTGGTCGGCCTCCTTCTGCTTGGCGTGCTGCCTCTGGACCTCTGGGTCGTTCGCCTCCTTGACCTTGACCTTGGCCTCCTGGATACGGACAGCCTCTCTTTGGGCCTCCTTCTCTGCCTCAGCGACCTTGTCGGCCTCTATCTGTCTCTGCTTCTCGGCCTCCTCCTTCTGCTGCTTCTCGTACATGATGGCCTTAATCTGCTCCGGTGTGAGCTTCTCGGACTCCATCTTCTTCTTGGCCTCTTCGAGCTGCTGCTTCTGTTCAGGCGTGGTAGCGGCGTCGGCGGCGGCGGCATCCTTGCCGGAAGCGTCCTTGCCGGAAGCGTCCTTGCCGGAAGCGTCCTTGCCGGTAGTGGTGGCATCATTCTTCTGACCAGGAACGGCAGTCTCAGTGGCCTGCTTGAGGCTCACCATAGGCACGCCGTTCTGGTTGCCCACCTGGAGCGAGTCTGGCAGCTTAACGGTCGACTGCGGCAGACCCAGGAAGGCAACTCCGACCAGGATGAACACCCCCGCGACGAGAATGAGCGTCTTGTTCTTCTTCGACCTCGTTGGTAACATTACGGGGCTAGTGGGAAACGAGTGATTAGCTTGGTGGTTACAACGGTAAGAGAGAAAGAAGGAGGAAAGAAGGATGTGATTAGGAACAGGAATTTCAGACAAGTTGGAACGCGCTTACCGTAACGTCGAAAAAAACTGCATACGAGTAGAAAGGGGGAGTTGGCTTGATTGTAGGTATAACTTTGGGCGCTACCGCTTGACTCAGCCCCACGATATCCTGACGGACAATCTATTCGCCTCGCACTGAGCTTTTTTTTCTTTCGTACAGGAAATGCAGCTCTACAGTGCGTACGCAGTGCCGCGCCCACGGGTACCGTTTCTTTTTTATTTTTGAACAGCATCTTTTTGCAGCCTGAGGGGAGACCAAGTGCCCCGGTATAGATTAGATTGGTCAGATTAGATTGGTCAGGCAAAGCGAGACCCCCCCGCCCCACGTGTACGGTGCCGTCATACAACTTATGGGGGAGTGGACCAAATTGGGAGCGCTGGACTGGGGCTGGAGTGAGGACATGAGCGGTACCAGGTGGGAACTGGGGAACTGGGGAACTGGCGGCTCTATCCAGAACGGAGAGACTAGTTGTAGTTGGCATGCCCTACTATTGGGTGCACTGTTCATTTGGGTTCGGACCTCTAGGGTCAGTCATCGGGTGAGCCCTCGGTTCGACCCCTCGGCTCCAGTATCAAGACCATTCCATGCAGAGGTACATAGAGTCGAGCCAATAAGGGCTACAAGCGCTACGCGTTCCACGGTTCGTTCCACGAGGCTGGCTCGATCTTTGCGCTCCACAGGGTCAGACAGGACTTTTTTTTCCCGCTCTGAGCCGGAGGCCCGCATTTCTTTTGTTTTTTTTGGGGATTGCAGAGTTTAGCTCTCATTCACCGAGAGTCCAAAATTGGTATTGGTAGCTAAAATATACCCGAGATCGCGCACAATTCGAGGAACTCCAACTTAAACCCAAGGCAAGCCAACACGGCAAGAAAGTCACGTCGGGCGCAAGAAACGCCCTCTTATAGTTCTCCGCTACCCACGCTATCTGCTGTATGGACCGCTTCCTACCAAGGCTCGTATCTCTCCTGTAATGTGGAGCGTCTACACAATGTAGTCGGGGGTCCTAAATTAGTCTGGACTCTCTCCCTCATCCCCCCCAACCAAAATCCAGACCTCTCGCGTTTTTTGCACCTTATATCTCTGATAAATTAGTCGTTTCTTTTTAGGGGGCGTGGGAAGCTTGGCAGAACAAAAGAAACGAACACCGCCGCCACCTCCTTTCTCACCCAGGGAGCCGCCGCCCCACCCCCCGCCCGCCTTGCAGACACAGAACGGACGGCAAGAGGAGGCAGGGCGCGAGAGCCATTATTTTTTGCGATATTGGATGCAGCCACTTGTCTCAGTGGCAACGGCGACCGGCTCTTACGGAGCGTCCAATGGGGTTCAGTCCCGAAGTGTATGTATGTAGCTTCGAAGTGATTAAGAAGATCCCGAAGATCCTAAGTGACAGACAGCTGTGCCGCACTACACGGGTGCCGTATATCAAGTGCTATGCATTCTAGAGTTATTTACACCGGACCTTTTGGTTGATTACTCTGCGCCGGCCTCCTTCTTCTTCTCTGCCTTCCGCTCCTCATCCTTCCACTCCTTCTGCTCCGACTGCTTCTTGGCCTCCTCCTTGGCTTCCTTCTTGGCTTCCTTGGCCTTCTTTTCGGCCTCCTTAGCTTCCTTGGCCTTCTTCTCGGCCTCCTTAGCTTCCTTGGCCTTCTTCTCGGCCTCGGCCTTGTCTTTGGCCTTGTGGCGGTTCTCGTAGATCCGGCATGCCTTCGTGGCGCTGCCTCCCAGGCAGTTCGACAGCATCCGGCTGCGTTGGGCAGGGTGAGTTATCGGCTCCTTGAACCGACCGGCGTTGAAGACCATCTCCAAGTACCGACCAACTCCCTTAAGCGAAAGGTGGAAGTCGCGCGCGTCGGCCATCGACAGCGTGATGTCCATCTGGTCGAGTTTCGTAGAGCTCTCTGCATCGTACGTCCAGTGAGGAATCGAGTTGACGGAGAGCACGTTAGGGTGCGACGTGCAAGAGTCGGCCTTGAGCTCCCAGTCGAGCACTTTCACGTCGAACTCAGTAGTATCGCTCAGCATCGCCACGGTGTACTTGCCGTCCTGGCGCGCAACGACAGCTAACAGCGGCCTGTAGAATGCCGGGCCACAGCAGTCGACGACGTGGGTCTTTGGGAACGCCAACCACAGCTTCAGGTTGCTGCTCTCCGATGGCTTGATCTTGTGGAGCAGCTGCTTCGGGAACGGAATCAGGTTCGAGCTTCCGCGCATAAAAACGCGACCGGACTCCCACAGCCGTGGCAGTCCGCTACCGTCGGTGGCGGCGAGCCTCTCAGAATTCTGCACGGTGGCACAGTTGTTGTTGTCGAGGTCGCACCGGACGATGATCAGAGGGTCCCACTCGTAGACGACGTGGATGGAACCGTACTCACCAGTGCTGGCGTCACCGTCTTCGAAATAGAGCGACCAGTTCTTCTCAGGTCTGTCGGCGGGGGAGCCCTCGGCTTCGTAGTTGAGCCTGAACGTAGGGGTATTGCCGTCAGTGAGCTTACGCAGCGGCAGGCCAACAAACATCCGTCTAATGGCGCCATTGACCTTCATGTTGAAGAGAACGACGGGTTCGCCGCCGTTCTTGGTTGGCCTGTGGGCGATTCTAGGGTCCTCGGGGCCCATCACCTCGAACATCTCGTTAACAGGCATGTCAACGGTCATGAACGTCGGGAAGCGCAGACTGACTCTGTCGAGCATCTCGTCCTTCTCCCTGTTGGTGTGCGCAACGTTGTAGCGAGCAAAGGCAGTCTTGACGTCCTCCTCCGTGACGTCGAGGCGGCGCACACGGCGGTCGTAGATCTCTTGCCACTGGCTGTTGAAGAGCTGCAGTCTGATGATACTGAACGTCGGGTTGTTTCTGGACTCACCGTAGGTGTAGCGGGAGGCGACCATGTAGCACTGCTCCTGTGGGATCCAGGCGGCCGACGAGCCGAACTTGGCCCACTTACTCATGGTGTCGTCGTCGTGGACAAAGAGCTTGTAGCCCGTGTGCTGCAAGTAAGGGCCCAGCTCGTCCTTGATACGAGGGTCCGTAAGCTCCTGCGGGTCCGACACCGTAATGTCATCTCCGAGGCCGCTGGCAGCGTACATGGTCTCCGGGCAGACGAGATTGTCTGGACGCTCAACGATCCAGTCCTCGTGCAGAATGTTGCCGACGTACGAGCTGAGCACGACCTTGTGCTCACCCTTGGCCTCGTTGTATGGTGCGGTGTAGAGCGAGCGGTCGGAGAACTTGCGGATGCCGAGTTTCTCCATATTGGCGGCGAGGCCGTCCTTGAAATTAAGCTCTGGGTACACCAGAATGTGGTTTGGGTTCAGCGACTCGCCGGTCGACTTGTCAACGTTCGGGTCCTCCTTTTCCTTGCCCTTGGCAACACCTTGCTCAGCAGCCTCACTGCCCTCACTTCCCTCACTTCCCGCGTCAGATCCCTCAGCGCCAGCGTCAGCTTTGGTCGTGCCCTCAGCACCGTGCGACCCTTCTCCTGCGGCACCCATACCCACACCAGCACCGTCACCGGCGACGTTGCTACCAGCCTTTTCAGCGTCCGAGCCAGGAGCGTTCTTTGCAGCGCCAGTAACTGGGTTCTGGTCGTCCAGAATGATGCCGTAGGGCAACTTACCGGTGGTCGAGGACGTTACAGCAAGCAATCCGACGACCACAAGGGCCAGGGCAAGCCAGCGCACTATTTTGCGGTTGCGCAGTTTGCCAATTCTCTCAAACATGTCTACGAGAGTCTGCCTGAAAGAGTGATATCTACAGGGCAGGAAAAAAAAAGACTGAGGCTAGAGATTTCAGTTCTTGAGTGCGCGAAAAACCTGGTGAATTTCTTGGGCTGGGTGGAGCCGGAGGAAAGACAACTCGCGGCCCCGAAACGCCGGTCGACGTCAGGGTTACTCGAGCGAAGGAATATGTGGAGGCTGGACAAGGGGGAGCGGCATGGTGGCACTGTTGGGTGTGTCGTAAGGGTGCACGGTGCATGGTGCACGGTTCACGGAGCGCACATCGCCTTTGTTGGCGACACGCTTCCCGACAGGAGCTCCAGGTTAGGGGTAACCCAACTCGTGCGATTGCACTATCGCACTCCTCGCATGTGCCGGACTGACACTTTGGGTTGGGTACAATCGTGGGCCGCCGCGGGAAAAAAAAAAAGAACGGGGCGAGCCCGTTGGCGGTCAATGCACGAAAACTGCCCGGCCATGCGATGCAGCCAGCGCGATGGACAGGGGCACCGGTGGATGGGGGTTGTGTGTTGGCGTGTGTGTCCCAGAATTACCTCACCTTATTAACGGTATAACAACGTCTGGTATAAATAGCCACAGATTTTAGAGGACGGGCCACCGTCCCCTTCCCCCCTCCCCTTCCGCTCAAAACGACAAGTGGTCGTACGGAAGCGTTCCCAACCGGGACGGATGATGCAATTCCAAGTAAGCTGCACGTTGTCGGCCTACCACTGCAAAAATTCCGCTTACGGTGAGCTGCAGCTCTACTTCCCCCCGCGACGCCCACCGCGCCGCATGCGAAAAAAAAAGAGGCTTAGTTCATGCAGGAGAGTATAATAGTTTCAGCTCTGAGAGTAGCTGCATATCGAGGTGCCAGCCAGCGGTGCACCCTAGGGGGGGGGGGGGGGAGCGCTTCGCTGGAAGCGACCGCTTCGACCCTGCTGCTTCTTATCGCTGAGGAACCAATCTCACTCCGTGCTGCTCTCACCCCCAATTTCCAGAGAGGATACGAGACTGGATGCTTCCATCCCTGCACCACTATTTGCCACCACAGTGCAACAACACCTGTACCTGCGCCACCACGGCGACACCCCTTTCATCGTCCTGTAAAAAAAAAAATCAAATGCCTTTTACGTAAGTAAGCATGCTAGACGCCTAAGTTCAACTGTCCCTCGGAACACTTATAGCTCCCTGGCTTGCACTTACCTACCCTCCGTAGTACGCTACATGCTACCGTTGGAAAAAATGGACTCCCTAAAGTTATATACGAATAATCGTTTGGTTGCCAACAAAGAAACGTCGAGGACCGAGTCGTCTCCAATTGTCATTGTATAATTACATCTACCCGATCCACTGGACCCTACCTTCTACCGAAAGTCGTGAAATATACACCTCTTTCAGAAGCTCTGAAATAATTGTCTTGAACCATACACCTATTGCTCGGCCCTGCCTTCCTTCTTTTCAGCCTTCTCCTTGGCCTTCTCCCCCTCTTCCTTCTTCTTGCTAGCCTCTTCCTTCTTCTTGCTAGCCTCTTCCTTCTTCTTCTGCGCCTCTTCCTTCTTCTTCTGCGCCTCTTCCTTCTTCTTCTTCTCCTCCTCTTGCTTCTTCTGCTTCTCCAGATCCTTCGTGAAGTCCTCGTAGTCGTGACAGGCCTTGCCGGCAGCATCCTGGAAACAGTTCGAAAGCATCCTTCCGCGCTGACCAGCGTAGGTCAGGGAGTCGTGGAACTTTCCGGACTCGAACACCTTCAGCAGGTAGGCTCCAACGCCCCTCAGCGACAGGTGGTAGTCGCGGGCATCAGCCATCGAGAAGGTGACATCGAGCTGGTCAACCAGTGCGGTGTCATCCTGCTCGTAGGTCCACTGTGTAACAGAGTTAACGTTCAGAACATTGGCCCGCGAGTCGCACGAGTCGAGCTTCATCTCCCAGTTGAGCACATGGACGCCGAAATCAGTAGGGTCGCTCAGCATCGAGACAGTGTACTTGTCGTTCTGGCGTGCCATGACCGCCATGAACGGTCTGTAAAAGGCAGAACCACAGCAGTCACCAACGTGAGTCTTTGGGAACGACAGCCAGAGCTTCAGGTCGCTGTCGTCGGATGGATTCAGCTTGTTCATGAGCTCGGGAGGGAACGGGACAAGGTTGCATCCGCCACGGATGTACACGTGGGCAGCATCCCAGGCTTTCGGCAAGCTTCCACCTTCCTCAATGGCCAGCTTGTTGGAATCCTGGGTGGTGATACAAGTCTTCTTGTCGAGGTCACACCTTGCAATGACCAGCGGGTCCCAGTTATACACGATATGTGCAGAACCGAACTTGCCAGTACTAGCGTCGTCGTCTTTAAAGTAAAGACTCCAGTTCTTCTCAATCGTGTGGGTTGGCGTGTCATCGGCGAATTCGAGCTTGAAAGAAGGGGTGTTTCCATCCTCATCGACCTTGCGGAGAGGCAGACCGACGTACATGCGGCGAATGACCCTGTCAAGCTTCATGCTGAAGAGGATGACAGGCTCACCACCGTTGTCGTTAGGTCTGAGGGCGATCTTTGGGTCCTCTGGGCCCATAACTTTGAACATCTCGTTGGTGAGCACATCGACGGTCATGAACGTTGGGAAGCGAAGACTGATCTTGTCGAGGACCTCCTCCTTCTCCTTGTCATTCTGAGCCACGTCGTACTGCGCGAAAGCGTGGCGCACGTCGTCCTCTGTGACGTCAGTACGGCGGATACGGCGGTCGAAGAGCTCCTTCCAGTCGCTGTCGAAGAGCTGCAGTCTAGAGATGCTGAACTTGGGGTCGTTTCTAGCCTTGCCGTAGGTGTATCGCGAGACGACCATGTAGCACTTCTCAGCGGGCAGCCAAGTGGCTGAGCCACTGAACTTGAACCAGTTGTTCATTGTGTCGTCGTGGACCATGAAGAGCCGGTAGCCGGTCTTCTTGAGGTATGGCCCCATCTCGACGCCAATACGCGGGTCATCGAGCTCGATAGCGTCGGCGGCAATGATTCCATCGTCGTCGTCGGCGGCGGCGTCGGGGGTGTACTTGATGTCTGGGCAGACGAGGTCATCAGGACTGTCGAGGATCACCTCGTCAGCGATACGGCTGCCAACGTAGGAGCTGACGGCGACCTTATGTTCGCCAGCCTCTTTGTGGAATGGAGCACTCGACTGGGAGTGGTCGGACATCTTGCGGATGCCGAGCTTCTCGAGGTTGACGTCTATGTCGTCGTCGAGGTTGATGGTAGGGTATGTGAGGATGTGATCAGGGTTGAAGGACTGCTTGGAGGACTTGGCCAGGTTAGGGTCATTGTCATCAGGCTCCTTGGACTTCTCGTCGGACTTCTCGTCAGACTTCGCGGACTTCTCGTCAGACTTCTCAGACTTTTCGTCAGACTTCTCGTCAGACTTCTCAGCTTTATCCTCAGCTGTGGCACCGTCGCCGTCCTTGCCACCCTTATCTTTGCTGGTGGAATCAACGGCAGGCTTATCGTCAGACGAGCCGTCCTGGGAGCCGTCTGACTCTTGCTTGTCATCACTACCGTTCTTCTTGTCGGTTCTGCCGCCGTTGATGCTGCCACCAAGCCACCAGAAGAGACCCCTCGAGGAACCGTCTGGGTGGCCGTCACCGGCTGGCACATTTGAGCCATCAGACGCGTCCTTCGAAGTCCCGGCAACTGGGGAGTCGTCGCTGTCCAGAATGATACCGTAGGGCAGCTTTCCAGTTGTGGCGGATGTAACGACCAGGAGGCCGATGAGAGCCAGCGCAATGGCGAGGCCTCGCACGAGTTTGCGGCTACCAAGTTTACCAAGACGCTCGAACATGTTCGGAAGAGTACTTGATACAGGGTCTGGTTAGGTTACAGGTCCAAAATGGAAAGAACGGTAACAGCAAAACCCTGGAGCCGCAAATTCGGCCACCCTGCAAATTCGTTATACCCGAATTGGGAGGAAGCCGGATGCTTCCGGCGGGCCCAGTTCCGCGGGCCTTGGCGTATGAAATTAAATTTCTCGCCCCCGAGTTACTAAAAAAAGGCTGCACGCAGAGACGCACGCACGTGTGCATGCCGGCGGCCAGGGGCAGGCTAATACGAGCCCCCGGGCGCGGGCTAATACGGGCACGGACCATATTCAGGGGGACAATTGCCGGGCAGTCACCCGCTCTCCGCTCTCCCCTCTCCCTATTGATAGCTCGTGCATCCTGCGATTGGCCACCATTGTGCTTACCGGGAAGATACACTCTTCACACCAGGAAATACTACGAAACCATCACTCTAAGGTAAACCGGATCGGTTCCCAGTCAAACGTGTTCACCTGCGGAAAACGACGCTATGGCGCGCACTGTCGCCCGTACTCAGGGGGAAAAAAGGGGGACGAGTAAAATGTCAGGTTCTTTTTTTTTTTCAAGGGCCAGAATCTTTTTTTCAGAGGTTCACCTCCTTTGGCCTAACCTACTAGTTTTCAAGCGCCAGCTCCTAATAATAGCAAGAGGCGCAATCAGGTAGTTTTGCCGCAATCAGGTAATTTTGGCTGGTGTTTTTTTACCCCGTAGCACGCTTTGCTCAGACTCGTTCGCATTCAAACCTCGGCGTCTCAGTCGCTAGTCCTTACCACAGCGAGACCCTGAACATGCGTCAAGCCCTTCTCCTCCTTCCATAGCCATAGCCATCCGGAGCCGTCCCAGGGGAGGTGCAACAAGTTATACTGTATTTTGCGTAACATGGACTTTGATGTTCCAGTCACCTCTTGCTACTCCGTTATCGGCAGACCATATCGCGGTCTCGCGGATTTGTCGGGGTCTCGCGTCCTTCTCGAGTCCCTGGATTAGACCCTTTGAACCCCCCAATCCACCGTATCCTTCCGCACTTTTTTTTTTTTTTTTTTTTTTTTCGTACTACGGACGCACATCGGACGATACGCTGCCGTCTTCCTGCTTCATGCTAGTAGTACTATTGAAATTTACTTAACGTTATGATATATGTCGGGGTGAGGTCTGTTTTGTCACTTCCCAACAGGCTCTGCCCAGACGTCCGTGCCAGGCGGGCAGAAGTCCAGAATCTCGATGCAAGTGCGGCCGTCTTTTTGCACCGCCGCAATGCACCGCTTGTAGTCAAACTTCACTTGCCACACGGCGCCGTCGACGTCATCAAGCAGGTCGCGCACGAAAGCGCCCGTCTTGGTGTCCCACACCTTCAGCATACCTTGCGAGCCACTCACGATGATGTAGTCGTCGTTCTGCACACATGTGATGGCCGAGTTGTGTCCCCTCAGCACGGCGCGCGGCTGCCCGTTGTCTGGGTCCCAGCTGCGCACCGTCCAGTCGGCCGCGGCTGACACCAGGGCGTGCTTCGAGGAGGTGATGAGACCCACGAGCATCTGGTGGCCCTCCAGGATCGCCTTGCACTTGCCCGTGCCAATGTCCCAGATCCGCACCGTGTTGTCGACGGAGCCCGTGCAGCACTGGTTGCGCGCCACGTCATAGACGCAGCTGTAGATCCGGTCGGCGTGACCAGACAAGGTCCACTTGCACTCGCCGGTTCTCAGGTCCCACACTTTGGCGTTCGTGTCGTAGCTGCAGCTGATCAGGATGTTCGCATAGCCGGTCACGGCACGAACAGAGCCCGTGTGGCCCTTGAGGACGCGCACGAGGTACTTGTTCGAGTGTTCGTTGAGGTCGATCGGCTGGTCTGGAACCTCGTCATCCTCGCCTGCGAGAGGGAGCTTCCAAACGAACAGAGTAGCGTCACGCGAGCCGGTGACGAGTAAAGGGGTCGTTGGGTACACGATGGGGCGGCCTTCATCGTCGGTGTCGATCTGGCGGGGCTCGATGATGTCGAGGCATCTGACGGTCGAAATGTGGCCCCGGAAGATGTGCGTGCACTTCCCCTGCTTCATGTTCCAGATGCGGACGGTCCTGTCGGTCGATCCGCTGGCGAGCGTGTTGCCGTAGTACTTCATGGCCCAGACGCCGCCGCTGTGTCCGGAGAGCACCGTGCGGAGCTTCCCGGTATGGGTATCGTAGATGGTGATGTTGCTGTCGTCGGAGCCGGCGGCGATCTTGTCGTCGTCAAACTGGAGGCAGGTGATAACGTTCGGTCCGCCGGCCGGGAGGGTGATGCGGCGAGGCTCAAACGACTGGTCCTTCCAGTGGCGGCCGATGCCTATGCGCCGCTTGTACATGAGGTACGTGACCTGGCCCTGGCTGAGATCTGGGCGCTTTTGTGAGAGCCAGCGGTGCTCCTCTTCGAACTCCTTCTCCGAGCCGATCAGAGAGTCCCTGAAGAGCAGCTCCTTCCAGAGGTCTGCCACAAACTGGGAAACGATGGAGTTCCAGGTCCGGGAGACGGCGGTGGTCTTGAGCAACGTCCGGTAGTCGAACTGCGAGAGGATCTGGTAGGCCACCTCGGAGGGGAGGTCGGCGAGGATGTCCCTGCGGAGTGCGTTCTTGAGGGCGCCTTGGAGTGCACTGAGGGTCTGGCGGTCTGTCTTGCGCAGGATCTTCCAGAGGGCCACCTTGGAGTCCAGAGAGCCCGGAACCAGCGCGTCGATGAGCGACGAGCCGCGCTTGGCGACGCTGAGCTCTTCGCCGTACGCGACGAGATCGGTCTGGGTCGGCGAGGCCGAGGGGGACGGCAGCGGAAGCGTCAACGAGGGGTCGACGAGTCGCTTCTTGGCAGGAGGAGTCATGACCTCCTCTTCCCCCTCGTCGGCGTCGTCGTCGTCGTCGTCGTCGTCGTCGTCGTCGTCGGCAGCAGCGCCATCACCGCCAGCACCGCCAGCGCCGCCAGAAACCACTGAACTCCGGTTCTCATCCTGGGGCTCCGCGTCGAATGGAGCGGCCTCAGCGCTGATGCCAACTTCTCTCATAACCAAATCCGAAGACTCCCGTTCGTCTGGCTCCGGCTCGCGCTCACGCTTCCTTCCGGCGATCTGCGGTTGCACTGCCGGGGCAGCTGTGCCCTGCACGGAGCTGCGCATGTCGCGTGCTGTCAAGCAGAAGGCGGTAGCGACTGGGGTCGAGTGGTCAGAGTCCTTACTATTGTTAGTGTTACTGTTGTTCCCGCCGGTCCTTTTGCGGAGCGCCAGCGCGGTGGCTGGCGGCTCGCAGGTCTCCTGGCCTTCCAGGAGCTCCTGACGGATGAACTCAGCGTTCCCTGCCGCGAAAACCTCGTGCGGGTCCTTCGTCTTGAAGGGGTACGACATCGTGGTCACAAGCGGAAGGCGGTAGAGAAACCAGCTATTTTATTTACGGGTCCCCTCTGGGGCTATACTAATTTTTTCTTTGCTGGAAGATAATTTTCCCCTGTTGCGGCTTTATTTATTTTCGGGCTTCGAGCACAGCCCGAAAGGAAGGACCCGAGCCGGATCTTTATATGCTATATAGAGCGCACCTCACTTGCCCAGAGTGCTCTGCGTTTTCGCAAACTCCTCCTCGGAGATGTCGTAGACGGAGGACTTCTTGGAGGACTTCTTGGACGGCTTCCTCCGGGCCTTCCCCTTAGGCTTCTTGACTCCGTTGCTGCTGGCATTCTCGTACTTGGCGATCAGGGCAGCGAACGGGTCCGGCTTGCGCTGGATTAGTTCCTTCAGACTCTTCTTCTCGTCGATCTCCTTCAGCAACTCCTCGGCCTCCGCGGCCTCCGCGGACAGCTTCCGCTTGTACTTGCGGATCTCCCGCTTCCGGTCCTTGACGTATTTTTTCCATTTTGGGAAGCGCTCCTCGAGATCGAGGTCCTCGGCGAGTCCCTGGACGAGGTCAAAGACCCGTCGTTCCTCGTGCTCGTCGAATTCCAGGTGCGGGATCGCCTCAAACAGCTTCAGAAACTCGCCCTCGTAGAACTCGATCGCCTCCTTGACGTCCTCCTCCTCCTCGGGCGAACCCTGGTAGATCTCCTTGTCCTGGTCGATCATCTCCTTGGTGACCTTCTCGCTCTGCGCACAGAACACCTCGAGCCAGTCGACTTCGCCCGTCTCGTCATCCACGAGCGAGTCGTCCAGCCGGCCGGTCCGGTCGAACCGCTCGCGCCGCCGCACGTCGCCCAGCACGTTGTAACTGAGCTGGATCCGCTCGAAACGCTCCTTGTGAGTTTCGCGTTCCGCCTCGCCCAGCTTGTCCGGGTGGAACTGCAGGCACAGCTTGTAGTACGCCTTCTTGATTGCTGCCGGCGGGTCATCCTCCTGGACCCCGAGCTCCTCGTATGGGTTGAGGGACATCGCAAATGAAAAGAACGGAGGTTACTGCTAGCCGGGGTGAAATTTATCAGAGACGCCATTGATTATTACCATTCTATATCCAACTTACATATCCTTGCCGGCCTCCGCTTTGGCACCCATCATCTCGTACTCGGCAGCAGTCAGGTTCTTGTGGTCGGCCGGGTTGGCGGCCGACTCGTAGATCGTCACGACGGGGTTCTTGCGAAGGCCTTGGAACTCACCTCTGAGCTCGACGCTGTAGATACGGATCGGCTCGTCCTCGTCGTCGCTCCAGTTCGACTCGAAGAAGATGGCCAGCTGGGTGACTCCTGCAAAGGAATGACGCGGCAGGTAGTGCTCGACAAAAGTCGAGTCGTCAACGAGCTCGTCGCCAGCCATAGGTGCGGAGTCGTCAATGCCGCACTGCGGGTGCTCGCAGCTGTAGGTCGGCTCGACGTCGCCAATGCTATCAAAGTCAAGGTCCTTCGTTGTGTTGTAGAACTTGATCGACTTTGGGCAGCCGTCGTCGAGCTTGGACGTGCGCAGGATCACGCTGTACAGCTTGACGGCGCCTTCGAACGGGATCTTGAGGATGACCTGGCAGTCGGCGTCGCTCTTGAAGCAAGGTTTGATGCTGTTGCGGTGCGCAGAGTCCTTGCAGATCTCCTTGAGCTCCTCAGAGGGGTTCTCGATGTTACAGGCGGAGATCTCGTTGGTCAGTATATGGGCATAGAGGGACTGCGAGGAGGATGTGGGGATCGGCGGGGCGCCGTGCGAATGGCCGTGCGAGTGTCCACCTTGGTCATTGTGATCGTGGCCATGGCTATGGGAGTGTGAATGGCCGTGGCCGTGGCCCTGGCCGTACGCTTCGCTCTCGCAGGACATAGAAGAGGAGGGGGGTGTGATGATCTGAGGGGGTGAAATTGTGGGGTGCCGAGAAAAGAAAGAAAAAAGAATTATTGTAGACACTTTGGAGACACTTTATAGAGGTAGTCATGGACAGTGGAGAGCCGTCCCAAGAGCCTGCGGAGCTTGCAGGGCTCTCACAAAACAGCCCAGTGGGGTCTTTGAGCCAGGAGACTGTAACGATGGTCATAAACCGCAACGACAACATAAAGCGGCGGCTGGACAGGGTGCTCGGGGCCCTCAACAAGGTGAACAGCGAACCGTATGTGGAGCTCGTGCTTGTAGGCCGCGGTGGAGCCATTGGCAAGCTGGTTTCGATCACTGAGATCGTGAAGGGCAAGGCGACGGGCGAGCGCGGTGCCCGGGCCGCCAAACTTGGCGCCGAGCAAGACCAGGCCGTCGTCGATGATGACGAGATCGAGCTTCCCGAGGACCTCAAGGCCGCACAGTACAACTACCTAGACTACGTGCTCGAGGAGAAGAAGGGTGGCGAGAGCAGAGAGCTGGCTTTGGACCCGACGGTGAAGGTGCCGGTCGTTTACACGTACCTGTGCTTCTACCGGGGGGAGAAGCCGGAGGGATTGTTTGAGCGGTTGGAGGGATGGACTGAGCAGGACTAAGCGGCACGTCAGTGACAGTCAGTGACAGTCAGTGTAAGTGACCACCTGAGTGGTCAGGTGGATACATAGACTAATAGATTACCACATACTAAGACCCTACACTACAACTATCGATATACTCACGCTAATCTTAACTAAATAAGGCCGGGAGACGCAACTAGCGGCTTCTAGCGCTAGCGCCTCCCCAGCCAGCCGATTATAGATTAACAGCCCTTCAATAAATACACTTCCTTACTCCTTCTTGGTCTCGGCGACGTCAGTCTGGTACTGCTCGACACTAAGGTCGCCTGGGAAGATGCCCTCGGCTCTCTGGTCGTCCCAGGTCTCGATCCACGAGGTTGGGCAGAGAGACTGGAAAGTGTGCCAGAAGGTCTTGCAAGGCTCAAAGTCCTCGCCCTTGAGGGCGACGCACTTGTGGTAGTCCAGGTAAGACTGGTAGCAGTGCTTGGTCTGGTTCTGCTGTGGGAATCTGGCGTCGAATCCCGGAGTTTGCAGCTTGTACTCGGTCATTGTGTAGGAGGAAGGATGGGTGTAAAATAAGGTAAAATAAACTTTTCCCGCTTTAAAAAATCTTCCCCCCCTTTTTTTTATGTGGGATGATTCTCACCCACCACCCAGCGAGAAGCGTAGCGCTTCACCATAACCTGGCTACTTTACTGCTCTGTCAAGGCCTTTTTTCCTACCCTCTTGCGGCTTCCGCGCTGCCTCTCCCTACTAGCTTTTTTTTTTTTGAGCCCTCCTGATTGGGCAAACTCGAGAGCTAACTCGGCCTCAGTGTTTTTTTTTTTTTTTTTTTGCCTCGCGCTTTGTAAATTTATCACCTACAATTTCCCACCCGCCCCAGCCAAT
>JADIOY010000084.1:0-38418 GCA_018344475.1 Xiuguozyma silvatica | reverse complement strand
TCATCTCCCGGCAGAATCCCCTACTCCTCGGAGCTAACCAATTCTCCGCACCCCACTTTCCCTCCCGCCGTGCTCTCTAAGGCCCGGCGCCCGGCGCGATACTGCATTACGTGCGGAGTAACGCTACTTTTCCCTCAGCTTCGCTACTTTTCATTGACCTACCAGATCCGCTTAACACCGCCCGGCACAGCCGTAGATCCTCTCCCCCCCCCCCCTACACAAAACTCTCTGGAAATATTGTATGCTATTATAGTAGAGCTCTAGTTGCCAGCCTAGTCGGAGTCGCTGGCACCACTCTCCTCGATCACCGTCTTGGTAAACCCACTGTCCGTCACTATGTTGTTCTCGACGATTCCCGCCCCGCTGTTGCTGCTTGCAACGCTCGGGCTTCCTCCATGGTGGGCATGAGACACCTCCGCAGGGAGATCGTTCTTAGCGTCCTCCGCAAACGGCGACTTAGGCAGCACCTTGTCTTCGAGCTTCGCACGCTCCTCGGCAATCGTCTTCTTCGGCTTGTGGAACCGGCTCGAGCCACGGCCCTTCTTGTTCTGCTGCTGCTCACGGATCTTCTTGTCCTTGGCCTTGCGGGCAGCCTCGGCGTCCGCGACCCGTTTGGCTGGGTCAACGCGGGCAGCCTCGATGTCGCCGTCCAGGATGTTCTCAACGGTTTTGTTGGCAGCGTCGTTCGGGTACGCCTTCTTCTGCGTCACCTTAACGAGCGTCGCTGGCTTGCCCGAAATCACTTTCCCAGACTTCTTTCCCCGCTGCACGTTGTCCTTGACGCCCTTGACGAACGCAGACACCTCGGAGTCATAGATTCCGCCGAGATGCGGTGAAACGAGGCCCTCGCTCTGCGTGGCATTCACTTTAGGAGATGACTCTTCAGAGGCCCCATAGTCTGCCTTGGGGCCAGACGAGACGCTTCTGTATGCGTTAGAAGTGGCCCCACCGGCAGGAGCGGCGGCGGCAGGGGCAGGGGCAGCAACAGCGCCACCTGGAGCAGCGGGAGCAGCAGCACTACCTTTACCTGTCTCCAAAGAAGGCTGTTTCTTGATCGTGATGTGCTCGTTGTTTGTGTGGAGCGGGTTCGATGCAGGGTTCTGCGGCTTCATCTTCGTCGTAGCCTGCGGAATACCGCCGGCGGCGGCAGAGGCAGCAGCGAGCTCGTGTGCAATGTCGGCAGGCTCCTGCTTTGGCTGAATGTGTGGCACTTTTTGAGAACTATGCGAAGGACCCAGTGGTGGCGGCTGTCCCTCCGCGTGGCGCTGGGCAAGACGGTGGGCGCGGGACTCGACAAAGTCCTCCTTGCGGATGTACGATCCGGAGCCAACACTAGGTGCGCGGTCGGACGACCGAGATTTGACGGACTCGGTCGGACCAGGAGAGCGCGGCGACGAAACGAGCGAGGCGTTTTCAGACTCGTTGTGCGAGCCGTTGTTGTACAAGTCGTGCAGGTAGTGCACGACGTTACGCTTGGCGAGCGGGCCAGGAATCGAACGCTTGATGTCGCGGTCGACATCAACGTAGACATCGGACTCGTCGACGATCTCCTCGCCAATCAACTCCTCGATGACGTCCTCAAGCGTGACGACACCTTTGGCGCCAACGTCCATGCCTGGGGTGTCGCTGACGACAACCATGTGGGACTTGCCCTCCTGGAAGTAGTTGAGGATGTTCAGGCAGGAGGTGTAGTAGCCGGTCTCAGGGAGAGTGGCGAGCGGGAATGAGGAGACTGGGAGTGCGTCCTCAGGGTCGTAGCTGATCAGAATGCGCACGAGCAGCATACCGGCAAAGTTGGTCGGCTCTCCAGGCAAGTGGATTGGGATACGAGAGAAGCCGGCGTTGAAGATCTCCTCGACGGTGTTCTCGTCGAGGATGGTGTCAGAGGGCAGCGTGTAGACCTTCTCCATTGGAGTCATGACCTCGCCGACAGCCTTTCCCTTGAGGTCGAGGACGGCGTTGATGATGGTCACCTCGTCCTGGGAGAGTCTGTCTGCGCCCATCGTGTGGTGCAGGTTGACGAAAGTCTTGAGGCCGGACTTGCCGTAGAGCGTGCCATGCTCTTCTCCAAGCGACCAGTCGAGCAGCTTGGCGACAGGGTAGGCGACAGGGTACATGATGTACATGAGGACCTGGACGTAGGGGGCGAAGTAGGCGCCGATTTGGAGGCCGTAGCGGACACAGACAGACTGCGGGATGATCTCACCAAAGATGACGATCAGAAGCGTCGAGCCAAAGACGGCGGCAGCACCGCCACCGAGGAACCGGTCGAGCACGACGGGCAAGGTCTCGTTGGTGATGACGTTCGAGAGCAGCAGCGTCACGAGCAGCCAGTGCTTTCCCTTGGAGAGCAGTTTAAGGACAATTTTGGAGTTTTTACGCTCGTCGCTGCTTCCAGACTGCGAGACAACCTGCAGATGGACCTCGTCCTGGCCCATGAGGCCGAGCGTGAGGCCGGAGAAGACACCGCCTACGAGCACGAGCACGATCGAGGTGACCAGGTAGGTCCAATACTCGGTATCGGTGAGGGGCGCCGTTTTGGTCGCATGGACAGTTCCGTGCGGGTGGCCGAGCGGGAGAGCCATGGCCAGCGGCATCAGGGTGATAGCGAGGTGGGCGCCGGATCGGAGGGTCATCGATTGTTAAAACTGAGTGGTTACTGTGGAACTGAGGAAAAGGGTGCTTTGGTTTATTCTGGTGGGTTTTTTATTTACCCCTATATCTATAAATAAAAAAAAAAAAAAAACGGTACCCCTCTAGAGGAAAAATGGAAGTTGGAACAGGCCCGGCTGCGAGGCTAGAAAAAAAAAGGAGGGCAGACCCAACCGTGGCTGGCCTCACCCAGGAAGGACTCTGGCACGGTACGATACCTTGTGGCTCCATGAAATCAATTATCTTATTTTTTTATCGCAATAGTAGTATGGAGGAGACAAGGCAAGGCTAGGCAAGGTCAGGCCAGGATTAGGCCAGATTATGCCGGGAAGAGGTCAGGTTAGGGAGGTGGGTGGTTGTTTCACTCTGGAATCACTTCAGAGATCTACTGCTGCTTGCACTGTGGGTCCTTTGCCTCGCCGGTGCCCTCCTGATCGTCCTCATCATCCTCATCGTCGTCCTCGTCGTCGTCCTCGTCGTCACCTTCCTCGAACACGTCCTCCTCCTCGGCGCCACCGTCGAACTCATACTGAAGAGCATCGCCGGTGAACCAGTCCACGGCTCTTGGGATCAGCTTGTCCTTGATCAGCTCGCCGACCTCGTAGTCCATCTGCAGACGCTGCTCGAGCTCGCCATCGTCGTCCTCGTCGGCCTCGTCGGCCTCGTCGGCGTCAGCGGCAGGGGCAGAGTTTGCGCCGGCCTCGGCGGCCTGCTCGTCGTCCTCGTCGTCCTCAGGCTTTGGCGGCACTGGCGGCGAGAAGAAGTTGAAGAAGGACTCGACCGGGGTCAGCTTCTCGATCGTTCTGACCTGCTTCGTGTGCTTGTTGCGCTGCTTGCGCTTCTCGACCCTCAACGTCACGTTGTTGGCGGCGCTCTTCCAGGCGATGTCGCAGCCCTCGGCGTGGTCGTAGATGAAGTCGCCCGAGTAGCCGAGCTGCTTCTGGTAGTAGTACGTCTTTGTGAGCGTCTTGTTGCTGAAGAACTCGTTGTCCTCGAACTCGAACGTCAGCTTGAAGCCTGGCACATCCAGGTAGTCCATCGAGATGTTGGCCAGCGAGGTCAGCACGTCGGCGTCGCGGTCGCTGATCAGCTCCGAGATCGGCGTCAGGTTCTCGAGGGCAGTCAGCCAGAAGCTTGGGATACCGGCCGTGGTGTCCTCGTCGACAGCCTCCAGCTCCTCGGCAACCTCCTCCTTGGTGGCAGCCTCGGCGGCCTTCTCTGCGGCCTCGGCGGCTTCCTCCTCGTCCTCCCCGTCCTCTGCACCCCCTTCCTCTGCACCTTCCTCCTCGTCCTCCTCGTCCTCCTCATCCTCCTCTGCCATCAGGGCCTTGCCCTCCTCGATCTGCTCGTCGCTCGGCTCCGTCTTGCCGACAATCACGTCCTCACGCTTGGCGAACAGCGGCTCGTACTTGGCCTGGTACTTTCTCTCGAGCTCGAGCAGCTCAGACTGGAACTCGGCCTCCAGCTTGTACTGCTGCTCCTGCAGCGACTTCAGGCCGTACACGCGGTTCTTGACCTTCTGCGGAAGGCCGGCAAAGTAGCCGCTGTCGGTGCCGATCAGCGTGTTGAGCTTGCCCTCAATGGCAGAGAGCAGAACAGGGTTGGTGAGGAGCCGGGCGCGCAGCTCGTCGTCCTCGCTGATCGTCGTCGGAATCGTCGGCGGCTTGCTCTGCGACAGGTACGAGCCGGCGGCGGAGGCCGGCGTGTTCTGGGGCGTTGGGGCCTGGGCAATGTTGCCCTTCTGCTGGATCGGTTCACTCATAACGCGTAATAAAAAGAGGAGGAGGGGAAAAACCGTCGAAGTTTTTTTTTGACTTATTTTTCCTCCTCATGGTTAGCGCCAAACAATTACAGTCTATGGAGTCTCTTACTAAGTAATATGTGCAAATGGAGTTTCTGCCTGAGGTGCCACCACCTCGGGCTTGTCCAATTCGTTTGCACTCTCTTGAGTCAGCTCATCCTTCGCCTTTGCGTTCACCTTTTCCTTCGCATCCACCTTCGTCTCGATCCCCGCCAGGCCCCTCCCCATCGTGTACACCCACCCCCTATTAGGCCTCTGTAGTCTTTCCAGCAGGTAGTCCACCAGTTGGACGTCGGTTCCTTCTGCGCTCGGCTCGGCCGACTCCATCTCCCTCGTCTTCCGTATGATGTCGCGTGCAAACTCGTCCTCGCCGACTGCCTGCAGGAACTGCACCGTCCCGCGGACGGTCCCCTCGGAGACGTGGAACCGGCTCAGCAGGTACTCGACCGTCTCGAGCCCCAGGTAGTGGTCCCCGGTGTGCGTCGCGTGCGCCAGCAGCCGCATAGCGTCGACCCTCGTCGGCACTAGCGCTGCGTCGATCATATCTTCCAGCACGACCCTCTGAGCGTCCTGCCGCCCTGAAAATCCCGACAGGAAAGCCAGGTAGAACCCGGTCTCCGGCTTCACCGCCGCCTCGCTGCTGCAGAACTGTTTGTACAGTTTCATCCGCTGCTGGTCGCCGGCATCCTCGGCTCCATCGAGCGGCTTGCTTCCCAGCAGCACCAGCTTGAACAGCTCGTGCTGTGTCAGTTTCAGCCCGCTCTTGTTCACGTCGTCCAGCAGCTTCAGCGCTAGCGGCCGGAGCATCTGCGTCGACGCTTTGGCATCCACGACCCTCCTCAGAAGCAGCTCGAAATCATGTGACCGCAGGCTGCCCAGTATTCCAGGCATGAAGCACTTCAGGTACCGCTTCTGCAACTCCTTGTAGCTGCTTGCCGCCTTCCGTCCCCTCCACATCCTCGGGTCGTTCAAAACCTTGCAGAACCTGGCCGTCTCTCTGTCCAGCGGCACAACGTGCACCCCCTTGAACAGATCCGACCGTTTCTCTTTGACAGAGTTGTACGTTTTGTTCAGCTCCGTCTTGATCAGCACCAGCCGCAGCCGAGTAGGGCTCACGTTGCCATACTCTGGACTCAACTCCTTCAGTAGAGCATCAAGTGTCTCCGGAAGGCTCTTCGGGCTCCGCTCACCGCCAATATCGTCAAATCGTCGCCGTACTTCGGCCGTCCGTGAACCACGGCTACCTAGCATGTCTATAGACAGCTCTCCCATGTTGGCAACGAACCGGCAGGTCCGCCCCGTGGAGAACCTTCGGAAGAGCATCTAGTAGTAAAAGTCAAAGATATTTGTTAAGGGTGAAAAATAAAGGGACTGAAAAAAATATGTGGGGTGGGGGGGGGGATGGTAATGGTACATGTCTATTATACAATGAGTGAAGGCTATTGGCGTATCTCGTAGCTCTTCGACCGCGTGCAGTAGTGGACCGCCTTCACGGTCGAGTACTTTTCGTCGGCTGTCACCTTGAGGTTCTGGATTCGGTACAGGCTGGCAGAGTACCCGTCAATCAGGAACTCCATCGTGATCGGAGGCCGGTTGTAGATGCTGCTGGCAACGGTCTCTCCAGTTCCGGGCGCCAGGTTGATCTTGACCGCCAGGTCGTGGCTGACGCCGCCACCGACGTACTTCTTGAACCGCCAGTTGACCGACCTCTCCTCTGCGGAGAACTTGGCCTTGCCAGAGTCCGCGTCTATCGAGGCCGTTCCGAGTGCTGCCGAGGTCGTCGGCAGGTGGACCACGACACCCTGCGCGACGTTCGCCGAGGGAAATTGAGACTTCAGCCGGATCCGGTAGACGAGCATCTTCTGCTGCGTCAGGATGTCCGCGTCGACAACGACCAGGAACGGCAGCGACGTGATTTCACTTCGGTACCGCATCAGCTCGAACTCGTGGTCGGGAGGGGTGAACGTAACTATCCCCTCGGCATCGAACTGCTCGAGGCTGACGCAGTTGTGGAAATTGCAGTCACTCATGCGAGGCCCGCCGGTCGTGTTGACGAGTGCAAACGAGCACGTCGGCATCCCAGACAGCTTCGGGTCGCACCGCACGGTGCCTTCGACAAACGCCCTGGCGACCTCTCCGCCAGGGCTCATCAGCAAGGTGACCTCCTCGGAGATGTTGATCAAAAGCTCGTTCTTCTTATACCTGACACCCGGCTGGCGGCTCTCTGCTGAGGAAGGACCCGATGCTCCGTCGCTTCCTGTGCTCGAAACCGTCGATGACCGCCGCGCGATCCGCAGGATGCTGTTCTTGGTCTTTGTGGCAGTGCTTGGCGCAGAACCGTCGCCCGCATGCCCGCCGTTAGCGCCGCTACCGACTTGCGCCTTCGACTTCGTTATTGGAGCAACGAGCTGCGTCTGCAGCTGCCTGGTGTCCCAATTCTGAATGTGGCCGTAGTCGAGGACGCGATCGAGGATCTCGTAGATCGCGACAAAGTTGTTCGTGATATCGGTCTCTGCCAGGACCGCCAGCGGCGCCGAGCGGCCGTTCTCTAGCACGAGCGCCTTCAGGGTGTCTACGAACTGGTGTAAGAACTCAAACACCTCCGAGGCGTCCGCGTTGTCGCGGGTGACGGCGACGAACCAGAGGTTCCCGAGTCTAAGGTGTAGGAAGGAGGTTGATCCGAGGGTGAGCACGGGGGACTTTATGTCGGACAGTTTCGAGATCACCTGGACCCGGAACACGTCCGAGACGTTACGACGGACTCCCTCGCGGAACACCCTCGAGATCAGCGGGTCTCCGCGGTTGTTGAAGATGAACAGCGCCGAGATCATGAGGAGGGATGTGGTGATAAAGGGGGGAAGAAAAAAAAAACCTGGCCCAGTAAGTAGACTTAGTCTTAGTTTACCTTAGTTTCAGTAGGGGCCTTCAGTGGAAATGGCAGGTACGAACGACACAGGTAGACTTCTGAATTGGATCGAGTAGCTGGAGGCTCAATTTGGCCCACCAGAACAGAGTTATCGCTTACATGGAACGGAAGATGGATGCGATCGAGAGAGGTTCGATGGCTCGTGCGCACCTCTGAGACCTCGAGATCCCGCCAAGCGTCTGCCCAAGCAGTACCCAGCCAACCAGGATCAGTTCAAGAATATGTCCTCTGAGATGGTGCTGTACTTGGCACTATTCTACCCCCTGGTTCCGCCCCCTTCTGTCGATAGCAAGGGTGCTCTTCCGGGGCCCGAAGCGTACTCTATCGAGGAGCACAAACGGTTGTACCTCCAGCTGGAGCTGGTCCCTGCCAAACTGTAGGTGGTCGGTCCTCTGGAGGTGAATTGGCATATATTCAACAGCAAGTGCATAACGATCTAACGAAGTCCCGCTGATAGAACAATCCCTGCAAAACTGCCTAATCCCTCTAAAAAACTGCCCGCTGTGCCAAATCTGGCACGCGGCCGGAGATTTCTCTCGTTCTCGCCGATCCTCGATCTATAAATACCGGGCGCTCACTGGAAAACTTTTTTTTCTCTCTCCCCCCAATATACACCATGTCGAGAGGAAACCAGAGAGAGAAGGCCAGACAGAAGGCCGCCAAGAAGAAGGAGCAGGACAAGGCCTCCCAGAAGAAGGGCGACTCGCGCAAGAGAATGCAGAACGACGCCGACATCCTGAGAGCCAAGCAGAAGGCTGCCGACGAGCGTAAAGCCGCCGAGGCCGCCAAGAAATAACCGACAAGAAGTAAGCTAGATGCTTGTCCTGTAAAGCTTCTGTGCCACCGTAATCTGTCCTCAGCAGCCCTATATAATGTACAGAAAGATGGCTTTCTGGCCACGGGATACGATTCATGAACCGTACCGTACCGCGCAACAGATAACCTGTAAAGGTACTCGTAATAGAACTACTGAAAACTACGATGACCGTTCGGTCGTTCGGTCGTTCGTTCAGACAGATGTAAACTAGATTATAAGTAAAGCTGTAGTGGTTGGATGCACTTCTTTAAGCATCACCGGTGGCGGCGGTGCCGGCGGCGGCGGCAGCAGCGGCAGCAGCGGCCTCCTTCTTCTCCTGGTGCTCGACGGCAGCGGCGGTCTTCTCGACATCGTAGAGGAACTCGCCGTATGACTTCGGGAAGTGGTGCAGTCTGATGTAACCGTCCTCTCCGCCGGAGGCGTAGGCGGTGCCCTTAGGGTGGATGGCGACGTAGTTGAGCGGACCGAAATGGCCCTTGACACGGCCGATCTCGTCCTCGAAGATCTTGTGGTGGAACTTGGCCTCGAACTTACCCTCGGAAGCCGACGTCGTCGTGACATCCCTGGCGTCCTGACCACCGCCCAGGATGATAAAGTCCTTGACGGGCGTAATGCAGGCCGAGTTGAGCGGAGCGTCACTCACGTACTCCTTGAGCTGCTTCAGCTCGTCCACGGACCACAGCTTGGCCGTCTTGTCCTTCGAAGATGTGATGAAATAGGTTCTGTCGTGCGACATCTGGATGTCCGTCACGAGCATCTCGTGGCCCTTGGTAACCGTGGCCAGCTGGCTTCCGGTCTTGGCATCGTACTTCGAGATGCGGCCGCTGGCGTGGCCCGTGCAGATCGTAAGTGCGCCGTATCCCCACGAGGCGACCGAGAATCTCTCCGTGGCGCCACCATCGTTCTTGATGTCCAACACTGGCGTGTTCGACTGCTCGGCCTTCGTCGTGTCCAGCTCAAACACCTTGATGGAACCGATCTGGCCCATCACTTCGTCGGTGATGAACAGCACCTTCTTTCCGTCCGGAGAGAACTCGACGCGCTTGGCCGGGGCGTCAAAGTTCCACGTGTACAGGCACTCGCCAGTCTCGCACTTCCACAGCTTGCCAGTGAAGTCGGCCGAGGCGGTGACGGCGTACTCGGTGGCCGGATCGACATCGATCGACCAAATGGTACCTTTGTGACCCTCAAGGGTGCCGAGGCGCTCGCCGTTCGACGAGTACCAGACACTGGCGGCATGGTCCTTGGAGACCGTGAACAGCAGGTCACCGTCCGCGTTGAACTTGACCTGGGTCAGCGATCTCTCGTGGCCCTTCAGCATGATAGGTCTCATCATCTTTAGTGGTTTTGTATGAGGTTTAAAATTTTTCAGAGCGCGAGAAAATTTGGTGAAGTCGAAAAATGAAAAAAAGGACTGGAGAAACGACGGGTAAAGAGAGGGAAGAGGGGAAGAGGGGAAAGAGAGGGGAAAGAAAGGGGGAAAGAGACGGAAGAGGGGAACGAGACAGAGGAAGAGGAAGAGGAACACTTTGTAACTGTATGTCTGGGAATCCATGGCTAATAGGACTCTGGTCTACGAAATAGCCTCCCGAATGCAAAAAAGAAAAAGCTCTCTTCATGAGTCAAAAAAGACGGGGCCAACTGGGAATTGAACCCAGGACCTCCTGAACCCAAATCAGGAATCATACCACTAGACCATTGGCCCGAACTTGATGTCTTGACGGGCTGCGTCTAATGTGTTTGGAGGTAGAACCGTGTGTGCGGACTACGAAGCAGATGCTTGGTGCGAATAGCCGCCCGAACGGATACTACCAGCTACCATTCAACTCCCATGTGCTCTGAGTCCACCTGTTGAATTCCTGGTTGCAATTCTACTCCCACCAAGTCATTCCCAGGGTGCCCGTTTTACTCTCTCTAGAGGGCCCTAGGAAATTTGCAAAGTTAATCACCGCTACTTCTTCCTGCCAGCAGCATGAACTTCGACCCGAAGATCCAGGTCGAAGTCGACCCGAACGAGGACACCGAGTGGAATGACATTCTGCGTGCCCAGGGCATCATCCCTGAGAAAGAGCCCGACCCGAGCGAGCAGGTCGAGGAGGCCCTCCAGGAGGCCCTCAAGAAGCAGCATGAGAACAGGCTCGAAGGGAAGACTCTCGACGAGCTCGACGAGCTCGAAGACGAGGAGGACGAGGACTTCCTGAACGAGTACCGGTTGAAGCGGATGGTGGAGATGCAGAAGATGGCCAGCAAGGCCAAGTTCGGCGACGTCTACGGCGTCAACAAGCCGGAGTACAAGCGGGAGGTGACGGACGCCTCGAAGGACTGCTACGTCGTTGTTGAGATGTCCAACGGCAACATGCAGTCGCGGATCCTCTCGAACAGCTTCAAGGAGGCTGCACACAAGTACCCTGAGATCAAATTCGTCGAGATTGTGGCGAACCGCGCCGTCGAGAACTACCCGGACTCTAACTGCCCGACGCTGCTCGTTTACCACGACGGCGACGTCCTGCAGCAGTTTGTGACGTTGTCGCAGCTGGCCGGCAACCAGACGGGCACTAGAGACCTCGAGAACGTGCTCGTGGACGTCGGAGCCGTTAAGGAGAAGGACAGCCGGCTGCTGATGAACCAGGACGAGGATGAGGACGAGGGAGAGCACCACCTGCGGTTCATGAAGAACAAGCCGCCGCAGGTGGACGAGGACGAGGACTTCTTTGACTAGGCTCTGGACCCACTCAACCAACCACATCGCATACCCCTGTATAAATATTATATGCTATTAAAAAAAACGCAGTTTGGACAACCACCGTGTGGCCATCGCCGTGGCTACCGCCACGGCTTATGGCATCTCGTGGACTATATAGAAGAGGAGGTAGGCCTGCTGGGAGAGGACCTCCTTGTCAGCGACGCGGACTACGTTGGCGTCGTCGAACTTGAACCACATGCCGTCTCTGTTCTTCACCATCGAAATGTAGTGGCCCGTGTTGACCGATCCGATGTGGTAGACGACGGCGTAGAGCTCGTAGATGCACGACCGCGCATCCACCTTCCCTTGAAGGGTGTACTCGGACATGTCGAGCATAAATGGCACCTCGATGTGGGTTTCGATCTTGCTTGACTGCGCAGAGACGTGCTCAAACCGCTTCAGCTGGATGCACAAAGTCGGCGGCAGCTGGCGGATCTTGAGCTGTTTCATGACACCCGTCTTGTGGCCGCACTTGGGGCAGTCGTACAGGATATCGAGCTTCTCGGCGTTGGTGAACTTGTGCAGGCACTGCTCGAGCGAGTGCAGCGGCTCGTGCTTCTCCTGGATCTCGAGCGAGAGGTCCAGCATTGGGTCGACGGTGACTCTATGGTTGCCGCAGTCGACGCAAGTCAGCGTGGACTGCAGCTCGCCGGCAAACGTCCGGTGGGTGATGCAGTCGCAGTCGCGGGCCGCGATGGAGCCGCGCGAGTTGTTGCCAAGGGCACCTTTGGAGTCTGGCTCCGGGGTGGCCTCGGTGTCTCTGCCGGTTGCCGTGCACGTCGTGTCGTTTTTGTGTAGCTGCTGCATCAGGAACTGCCAGAACTCGTGGGCGTCCTGCTCGGAGTAGCCAGCGAGAGACTTCTTGACCTTCCATGCTGCAGCGAGCAGCGAGGCCGGGCCGTACCCGGTCGTGGAGGTCGACGTGTAGAAATCCTGGAAGATCTGGCCGACGCAGCACGAGATGCAGTCTTGCGGCGACTTCGGGCAGTCCAGGTGTGCGCCGGACAGGTAGTAGTCCCGGATGTACGGGTTGTGGACCATGGCCTGCAGGATCGAGCTCATGAAGCAGGTCGAGCCCATATTGACGAAACCTTTCAGACCTTTCGAGGCCTTGAACGTTGGCACGCGCGAGTTGTCCAGGACGGTATCCTCGACGCTAGCCCTGTGCTCGCACTGGAACACTGGCGCGCCGGGGTACGTCGAGAGCTGGCCACCTTTCTGGAGCTGCAGGATCCTGGCCCTCTCGAGCCGTGGGTCGCCGACATACTGCTGGCACTTGAAACAGAACATCTGCCCGGTCAGCGAGATGCCAAAGCTGTGGCCACTCGTGCGGGAGTGTGCGAGGGCGTGCCCGCTGTGAACGCAGCCGACGTTCGGGCACTGCAGGCAAAGGAAGATGCCCGAGGACGAGTGGCAGTCTTTGCAACGGAGGATCTGCGCACGCATGCGGTGGATGGCCCTGGCCTTGGCGATCTCCTTGGAGGACTTGGCGGTGTCTTTGGCGGTACTGTTCGACTGAATCGGCTCGAGCAGGCAGAGCTTGAGGGCCTTTCCGTAGGCCTTGATCACTACAGGAGCGGCCGAAGAGGAGAACACTTTGGAGAGGTGCTGGCAGGGCGGGAAGGTGATGAAAGAGTCGATCTTCTCGGTGGCGGGTGCATCAAGCGTCGGCGCAATGTGGATGGGCTCGGTGCCCAGCGCAGCGAGCTGTGGGAAGTTGTCAGCCCGAGGAAGAGTAGGTGGAGCGGCCATGGCGGGAGGGGAAAAAAGAGGGTAGCACTGAAGGCTTCGTTTTATCAACGAAAAAACGGAGGACCAGATGAGGTGGTCGGTGGGTTGGCTCCGGGAGGAATTGTTCTGCCGATGGCAAACTAATCGCAGAGTAATGGTCTACGAGTGGCTCACTGGGTGAGCTCCTACTGTCTCTTTCTGTATCGGTCTATTGAATCACTCGGCTGGCGAGTTGGCGCCAGAGGATCTACCCCTGGCGGCGTTTGCGGCGGCCGCAGCCGCCGAGGTGGGCGCAGTGTGTGCGGACCCAGTGTGTGCGGACCCAGTGTGTGCGGACCCAGTGTGTGCCTGCTGTGGGACCCGCTTGGCGCCGGCGCCCGAGGCGGTTTTGTTCTGCTTCGGCAGCTGGATCCGGTCCATCACCGTGCAGAATCCCTGGCGCGCCTGCTGTAAGACGTTGCGGAACCCGGCGGGCCAGTGGTCGTTGTAGACGACCTGGCAGAGCCGTGCGTCGTAGTCGTTGACGACGGTCTGCGTGTACTTGCTGGACTCGTAGCGGAACTTGTCAAAGACGACGTAGGCCGCCCAGAGCACGAGCGTCTTGAGGTTGACGGCGAAGTAGGCCGGCCGCAGCAGCTGCATCGACAGCACGCAGCGGAGCATCTGGAATGTGAACGTGAAAGCCATCAGCAGTTCGAGGTTGGCCGCCAGCATCAGCGACGACTCGCGGTAGCTCTTGACGAAGTAGACGATCCGCTGGCCCACCTGCTGCTTCAAAGCTGCCGACAGGTACGGCACAAAGGGTAGAATGTTCTTCTGGAAGTACTCGAGCGAGTGGAACAGGCCGTAGAGGCAGAACGGCTGCAGAGTCGTCACGTTGACGGCGCCGTACTCTTTCGAGGCAAAGATCCTCAGCAAAACGGCCAAAACCAGGTACTGCACGTTCTCATCGCGGACGAGTTTCGCCGGCTGCGACACCACCAGCGACACCGGCTGCCCCCTGAATGTCTCCCTGATGACGATCAGGTACGTGGCGATGATCGAGGTCACCGAGTACCTGTAGTAGCGGAAGGTGCCCGGCGTCATGTTGCCGTAGAGCATCGAGCTCAAAAGCGCCAGCGTCATGAACCAGACGGCCAGCACGTGCGACAGGTACCAGTAGAACTGGGACGTGCCCGCGAGCCGGCGCAGCTGCGCTCCTAACTGCCGCAATTCAGTCGTGGCCATTTGCAGTGCTAAAGAGATTCTGGCTATCGGAGGGGGCAGATTCTCCGCTACTTATTCTCAGCGGTGTTTTTTTTTTTTTCAGTTGCGGAGCGGGGCGGGGGTGTGCTGGCGCTAGCGCGCGGGCGCGCCAGACTAGACGTGTGCCCGAAAAGACCAGAACCCCGCGAAAAAGTGTGGACTTTTTACTAATCAGCAAGGCCAAGCGAGGGGTTAACTAACAATTCTGTTATAGTATAACAAGCCAGCGTAGAAGCGGCAAAACAAGTATAAAAAAAAAAGGGTAGGAAGGAAGGGAAGGGTAGGGCGTCCATGTAGACGCCGTGTAGAAAGAAACTCGCTGGGGGCGAAACTCGCTGGGGGCGAAACCCCGCTGGGGGCGAAACCCCGCTGGGACGAAACTCGCCAGGGGCGAGAGACTTAGAAGCACTTGTGGTGGACGATGGCTGGTCCGCTCTCGTCGTACTCCTGCTTGGAGATCCACATCTGCTGGAAGGTCGAAAGGGAGGCCAGAATCGAACCACCGATCCAGACAGAGTACTTTCTCTCTGGTGGGGCGATGATCTTGACCTTCATCGAGCTTGGAGCAAGGGCGGTGATCTCCTTCTGCATTCTCTCGGCAATGCCTGGGAACATGGTGGTACCACCGGACATGACGATGTTACCGTAGAGCTCCTTTCTGACGTCGACATCGCACTTCATGATCGAGTTGTAAGTGGTCTGGTCGATACCAGCAGCCTCGAGGCCGAGGACGCCAGGGTGGAACAGAGCCTCTGGAGCTCTGAATCTCTCGTTGCCGATGGTGATGACCTGGCCGTCAGGCAGCTCGTAGGACTTCTCGATCGAGGAGGACTGCGAGGCGGTCTGCATCTCCTGGTCAAAGTCGAGGGCAACGTAACAGAGCTTCTCCTTGATGTCTCTGACGATCTCTCTCTCGGCGGTGGTCGAGAAGGTGTAGCCTCTCTCGGAGAGGATCTTCATGAGGTAGTCGGTGATGTCACGGCCGGCCATGTCGAGTCTGAGGATGGCGTGTGGCAGGGCGAAACCGGCGTAGATAGGAACAACGTGGGTAACACCGTCACCAGAGTCCAGGACGATACCGGTGGTACGACCGGACGAGTAGAGGGAAAGGACGGCCTGGATCGAGACGTAGAAGGCTGGGACGTTGAACGTCTCAAACATGATCTGGGTCATCTTCTCTCTGTTGGACTTAGGGTTCATTGGGGCCTCAGTCAGCAGAACAGGGTGCTCCTCTGGAGCGACACGCAGCTCGTTGTAGAAAGTGTGGTGCCAGATCTTCTCCATGTCGTCCCAGTTCGTCACGATACCGTGCTCGATAGGGTATCTCAGGGTCAGGATACCTCTCTTGGACTGGGCCTCGTCTCCAACATACGAGTCCTTCTGGCCCATGCCGACCATGATACCCTGGTGTCTTGGTCTTCCCACGATAGATGGGAAGACGGCTCTTGGGGCGTCGTCGCCGGCGAAGCCGGCCTTGCACATACCCGAACCGTTGTCGATGACCAACTGTAATTGTTAGTAAAAACTTGTCGTGCGCGACTCAATATACCACAGGGGGGAGGGGAGAACCTATATGTGGAACTTGGTGCTGAAAAAAAAAAGGCCAGCGACAGACAACCAACCTCCCCCCAAAAAAAAGCCCACACAACAACCTCCGCGCGCGCGGGCGGGGGGGGCGGTAAAGAAAATTCCATAGTTAATTCCGGGAGTCTAGACCGTACCAGGAAGGCAGCTATGAAACGGTCTTACGGTGGGTTAGAGGGGGAGGGGGCTGCGGTGTCGTTTGACCAATACTTGGCGGTTGTACTTACTGCTGCAACGTCTTCTGCGAAGGGTGTTAGTAATTGTAGGACTGGAGAGTGTGGTTCCCTGTATCAACCCAACCCCTGCCTGTCGTCGCGAAAAACAGTCTCGGCAACGTGCCCAGCGAAAAGACGAGGGGCAAAAGCGGCGGAAGGCGCCGGCTGTTACGCGACCGAGGCGAGCCAACGGCCGGCGGACCACGTCCAGCGGTAGCGTAGGATCCATTGAGCGCGCAGGCGGCCACTGGCAGCGATAGCGGCGGCCGCCGGAGGGGCAATGAAGGCCGGCATTTGAGGGGTGGAGGAGGGGTTGATTTACAGGAATCGATCGGGAGACGGGGGATCTGGGCGATCGGGGGGGCACCACTAGAGGTGCCAGGGAGAAGCCAGTCGCGTCCGCGGAGTATTGTGGACCACGGAGACGGCGTCAGCTATCCAATTATACTTACGTCCTTCCATTTTGATGTCTATAGGAGCTTAGTTGATGTAGTTAGAAGAAGAGAGAAAACGGGAAAAGGGGGGAGGAGGAAAAAAAATAAGTGGGAGGTTCTCGCGGGCCGCGCGCTAGCAAAGGTTAGACGACGATTGATTGGGAGGGCGAAAAAGGCCAAGTATAGAAGGAGGGAGAGGAAGGTCAGGATTTTTTTTTTTTTGCTTGTGCCTCCTTCGGAAGGACAAGTAGCAAGAAGGTGTGAGGTGGTGTAGGGATGGAGGCAGGTGGAATATGGGAGGGACTTTGTGCATTAGATGTATGTAAGATTACAGGGTGGGAGTCTAGTGAGAGTAGAGTCAGTAGAGTAGAGTCAGTAGAGTAGAGTCAGAGAATACGATAGTGGCTGCCTCTCTAATGCCGCGAATACTTCGGCTTGTTTTGACGCGCCTCCCGCTTCTGCTGGCGCTTACTCTTGGCAGGCTGGGCGGCCGGATCGTCGGCAGGGGCCGGATTCGACGGGCCGGCAAGACCGCCCTTCAGGGTCTGGTAGATCGTGAACGCCTTGTACAGAGCGTATGCGGGCACGAGCAGCAGCAGGTAGAACGGCTTGTTGCTGCCAAAGAGACCCATCAGCACGTCGCAGATCTGCGTCAGGTAGAACACGTCGAACATGTACTCGGTGAGCCCAGGCTGCGCAAGGTCCTGCCCAGGGTTCACGAGGATCTCGTAGCCGCGGACCGAGTCCGTGCGGTACTGCGGGCGGCCAATGGCCTCCATGAACCACTCGCAGGCCCAGGCTGGGATGTTGAAGACGAAGTATGGCCACTTGGTGGGCGGGCGGCTGAAGCTGAACAGGCACGCCAGCGAGAAGATGTTGGCCACAAAGGACACCGTGTGAACGATCTTAAGCGTCGCCGCGTTGTTCTTGGCGACTTTCTTGTCGCTAGCTCCGGCCATCGGTGAAGAAAGAAGGGGTGGTTGATGATGAAGAGAAAAAAAAAAGATTTCAGGGTATTGATTCGTCTACTGGTCTATAGGTTATCAAAGTATTATTAACTGCCAACCGGCCTACCGGCCAACCGGCCTAGCGGCCTACCGGCCTAGCAGCATCCGCTCTGCTGGGAACCCACGCTGGTGCCGCTCAGGTTCACGTTCGGCTTGCTCGAGCCAGCGCCAGATGGCTGCTGCGAGGCCATCTGGTTCTTGATCTGCTTGGCCATCATGATGAAGGCCTGCTCGACGTTGGTCGAGTCGGCAGCCGACGTCTCGATGAATGGGATGCCCCGGGTGTCCGCGAACTCCTTGGCAGCCGCGTAGTCCACCACCTTCTTGTCCGTCAGGTCGCACTTGTTGCCCACCAGCAGCTTCTGCACCCCGCTCGTGGCGTACCGGTCGATCTCCTGCAGCCACTGGTTCACGTCGTTGAACGACTCCTGGTCCGTCACGTCGTACACAATGATGATACCGTGCGCGCCCCTGTAGTACGACGACGTGATCGTCCGGAACCGCTCCTGGCCGGCCGTGTCCCAGATTTGCAGCTTAATCGTCTTGCCGTCCAACTCGATAGTCCGGATCTTGAAGTCGACGCCGATCGTCGAGATGTAGTCCTGCGTGTAAGTGTTCTCGGCGAATCGCAGCAGCAGGCACGACTTGCCCACGCCCGAATCGCCGATCAGCAGCAGCTTGAAGAGGTAGTCGTATTCGTTGTTCATGATAAAGCGATAATAGTATGTGTTATTTATTTGTGCTTCTCCCCTTTTTTTGCGGCATATGAAATTGGAAGCCTGAGGAAAGGTGCATTTTTGGCTGGTGTTTTTGGCTGGTGTTTTTGGCTGGTATTTTTGGCTGGTATCTTGGCTGGTGTTTCTGGCTCGCATTTTTATAGAAATCTGAGCCCCAAAGCGGGCCGCCTGAATTTCGCCTGAAGCTCTTGGCTGGTATCTGCATCTACGGAGACTGAACAGTACGCATGCCATTTATTTAGGGCCCTTCTTTTGGCCCTTCTTTTGGCCCTTCTTTTGCCCTTCTTTTGCCCTTCTTTTGCCCTTCTTTCGACCCCATAATACCTTCTTGGTATCATACCTTCTATCCACCTCTTCCCCCTTGACTCACATGACTCCACTACGAATTTACCCCAGATCAAATGTCCCGATTGGGATTTTTTTTTCACCGAGGCCCTGCCCCGTTTTCACACTCCTCGTTCTTTCCTCATGGCACTAGTGGTACTCTCGGCACTCGCCTGTCTCCTCATAAGTTTCGGCCTTACCCTCTGCTCGGACCAAATCCTCAGTACCCTCGACACCAACGATCGCTACGCCGGTAAGCCAGCCTTACGGTTTCTCTACAATCTCAACCTCCGCCTCCAAGGCGCGCTTCTCTACATCTACAACACACTCGTTGGCCACAGCCTGCGCGGCACAGACGGCGGCAGAGTCGACTACATCTTGGTCTACCCAATTGCATCCGTCTCCGGCGGCGTCAAGGTGACCCGCTGGGAGCTCCGCCACTACGGCTTCAAAGGTGACCGCCAGTACATGGTAGCACACTGGGACGCCGAGAAAAAGCAGTACGCCAAGATCAGCATCAACAAGTGTCCCAAGCTCGCTGCTGTCAAGGCATCCTGGTGCGATGATACCCAAATGTTTCGCTTTGTGTACAACGACTCCTCGTTCGAGCTCCCCATAGAGATCACAGACGGCTTCCTCAGGAAGCACAGCTCCAACCCAGACGTCTCGCAAAAGATCAACGTCTGGAAGCTGCCGATCGGTATGCACGTTCTAGACAAAGTGTTGCCTCCCCGGTTCATCCAAGACCTCGGGCTCCCCTCCGACACCGTTCTGGTGTGCAGCGTCGGGGGCAAGCCGTGCAAAATCGGCGTGCGCAGCTCCGTCCGCAAGGAGACCACGTTCCAGGCCTACTACCCAATCCTCATGATCGGCCAGGAGTCGTTCGATTGGATGGCATCCCAGTGCGGCAAGGACGCACCGCACCACACGATGAGCTCCTGGCGCCCCAACCTCGTCATCAACGGTACCCCTGGACCGTTCGCCGAGGACCAGTACAGTGTCTTCGATATACTCACCGAGGCAGACGGTGGTAAACGGCACCGCTGCGATGCCCCAGTCAAATGCCAGCGGTGCAACATGCCGAACGTCGACTATAGCACGGGCGAGTTCGACCAGAAACATACAATCACCAAAACGCTCGCCAGGACCCGCCGCGTCGACGAGGCATTCCCCAACTGCACATACTTCGGGAAGTACGTTGTCAACATCGACGAAAACTACGTCATCACCCGCGGCGACCCAATTGACGTCATCCAGAAGCAGTGCACCTACTGGACGGAGAACGTCTTCCCATAGCATCTTGAGCTCTTCTTTTCTAATTGTTACATATTCCGCTCAAAGTACAGCATGTACGACAGCGACCGTGCTATCCACGACACAACGTAGACATCCAGCAGTGCCACCCTTGTAGACAGCGGATCGTCCTCGAAAATCCCCCACTCCCCGAGCAGATACATGTTGTACCAGTACATCATCAGCGCCAGCCCGGCGATGCTGAAGACAACCTGCGCCATCATCGCTATGTTCCGGATCGAGGGGCTCTTGTAGAACAGCAGGACGCCAACGTACGAGAGAGCCGCCACAATCTCAATAAGACCAATGCTGATCATGTACGGGTCGATCGATGCGTACTTATCGTGCGGCTGGGCGACTACGGACAAGTAGACACCAAGCGCTCCGTCGACGAACTCCACGATGATGTTGAAGAAGATGAGTACTTTTTCATTAATTCGTGGCATCTCCCAAGTAGTGTCCTCCCCTTCTATTTAATACCTGGATTAGTTTGAGATCTGCCGAGCCTCGATTCTTGATGCCCGAGTGCCGTTCTGTTTTTGGCACTCCAGATGCCCCGCGTAGCACAGCACGCACGGCACGGCTTGCCTCGGCCTCGGCCTCGGGCTACGCCGAAATCTTTTTTTTTTTTAGAAGTTTCTGACCATGCAAAGGAATTATCGAAAGGGATTTGATCAGAAACGGTCCTTCTGGAGTAGCTCGTGTGATCCCTTAATCCGATCAGAGAGTCCCGCACAGTGAGACCAATACAGAAAACGTCAATCAGTGCAACATTGATGTACTTCACAAACTCCTTGTCAGGTCGACGGCACCGGTAATCAGCTGGTCGTAGGATGCCAGAAACACGCCCAGTGCCTCCGAATAGAACGCGACAGAGAGGTGCATTCCAGTATCACTGCTATTGTATCAAACTATCTTTGTTGTTTAGCCCATCCATCTATGTTATACTCCGAGTCTCCTGCTCATTAGAGTTCCTAATTCGGGTGTTAATGCGGAGAGGTCTATTCTCATTGTTTCCAAAAAAACATCTACATTCTTGAGAAACCCGCGTCTCCCTCAGACTCATTCCGAACAAATTGAACATACTACAGTGAACAGGGGAGTAACTAAAGGTAGCCGGGTGACACCTCACAGAGGCCTTGCCACGTTAGCGTGGCAAATACCCAACAGGAATCCTTCCGTAGTGAAGTGGTCGCACAACATTTGCTCTGACGCAATCCGCCATCAAATACTAGCGGGCGCCCTTCCTGCCTCTCCCCGTGGGAAGAGTCTGGGTTTTAACCTAGTTTTAGTGCCAGGGGAATTTCCCGAAGAGAACATTTGTCACAATACCTGAAAGCCCTGAAAAGAAGTCCTAGCGCGACCAATAACCTTGCTTAGACCCTATCCCTGCTTGCTACCCCTAGGAACCAGCCTGAATTTCATTCTCTCGACAACCTTCATGCGGCGGCTAGTCCCTAAAAAATACCTGCCCGCCTCCCGGGCCCTACCAAATTTTCGCCTGGCGCCAGCCAAGCGCCCGCTCGCGCATGCCGGGGGCCCCCCTTGGCATTGAAGAAAAATTTCCTAATTGGGAACAACCCAGCCATCTCAGGGGATCTTCGAGCAAGATGCACCTCCCAAACGGTAGCGGGCAGCCTTCTCGCAGCATACCGACAGCCACGTCCCAAAGGTACTTAATAATAATCGGCTGCTGTGGGATCTTAAAGACTCCTTTATCCCAAGCTAACCCTTCCTCCCTTCTGCAATCGACAAGGACCTTCGCATTGCCTTCTCACATTACTCTCCCACTAGTCTCGACTAAGCCTGCACTCCAACTATTGTCACTCCTTACAAGCAGCGCTCCAGTCGTACACTATGGACGGATATAACTCCCATCACCACCAACCACAACAACAACAACAACAACCCCTTTCACAGCGACCATTATGCTCTCCGCTCCACATTCCAAAGACCCGCAAGCGGTCGCAGATGCAGGAGCCGCAGGTCGGTACGGGCTCCTCGTTGCACCGTCCCGACATGGATGATCTCATTAGACGGGTCAGACACAAGTCCGCCTCGGCTAGCCCCATTTCGACTCCTACCAGGAGCTCGTCTGCATCCAGAAGCCCCCCGGCTTCCCGGAGCTCCTCCGGCAGAACCCTGTCCTGCCACTACTTAACGGACACCGTCCGGTCCCACCTGCCGCTGCGGTACCAGCACTCGGTGCTGCGCAGTAGGAGCCTTAGAGTGAAGACAACTGCTGGCAGTTCGACTCCTAGAAGATCCCCACCCTTGGCAGCCGCCAGCATGCCGCGGACCCCATCCACGGCCAGCTTCATGCTCTCGGACGACGACGACAACGGCGGCAACTCCTCGAGCCCAGCTACTCCATCCAGTTTCTTGGACTCCCCAACGAGCTGCTACTTTGACTCTCCTGAGTCACCAGTTACATCTCCCGACACCCCCATCAGGAACCCACTGAAGTTTAGACCGCTTCTGCGCAGAAGATCCCATGCCTCCAGAAACCTGCTGTGTGACTTGAGAGCGGCATCCTCTCAGCAGTCAACCCAGACACAGCCCGTGAAGGATTGTGCACAGGAAACCTCAGCCACCCTTGCCTCTGGATTCACCCCTGTCCACGTCCACGTCCACGTCCAGCGTCCTGCACCCAGCGCCATATTTGAGATCCCAGAGATCCTCTCTCTGATTCTCAAGCACGTTGGCCACGACGACGACGAGCACATTCCAAGAGAGCCGTCTCTTGCGAGACGCCCACCTGAATCGTTGAAGCACTCAGTGCTGATCCATGGCCCACAGGAGGGAACTCGCATCTGGCGCCGCTCGATCTCGAACAGCTCGCTCTCCTCTGCAGTCAACCCAAACCACTCTGCCCACCACAACGGCAACCTCTACAACTGCATCCAGGTGAACCGCCTCTGGTACCAGGTGGCTCGGGAGATCCTCAACGAGAACCTCTTCTTTGAGTCTGACCAGCAGTTGAACACGTACGACTTGTCTCGCAACCAGAACATCCGCTGCAAGACTTTTGTGTTGCATAAGCTGAGGTCAACTCCACAAAGGCAGCTGAACATGCTTGTGGACAACGTCAACCCTGTCGCGCTGGAGTGGATTGAGTTCTACGTGTGTCCAAGACTGGTTCCGCCAGAGCCTCTGTTCACTCCGAAGCTGTCCAAGCTGAGCATACCGGGCTGCCGCAGCGTGTCCGATGATGACCTGGTGTCGATCATCAAGAAGGCACCAAACATTAGAACGCTCGATCTTCGCGCCTGCGAGCTCATCACCGACGCATCTCTCTACCAGGTTGCGCAGAACTGCCAACACCTTGAGACTTTGAACGTCGGCAGACACCTGCACGGCGAGCTCGTTTCTGATTACTCCATTGCCCCTATCATCCGTGCCTGCCCGATCAAGACCATTGGCCTTGCGGGCTGTGGAATCAGCAACAGAACGATCTGGGAGCTTGCCGTCGTTAGAGGCAACAACATCGAGCGTCTCAGTCTGAACCACTGTACGCGACTAGACGACAACGGCATCTGCCGTGCCCTGAGACACGACATGTTCCAGAACCTGTCTGTGCTGGAGGTGCGTGGCCTGAAATTGTCTGACTATAGATCGCTCGTCGAGTTTAAGAGACGCCAGTTGCAGAGAAACGTCTCGATATTGGTTGAGACCTGTGAGTTCCTGGAGCAGAAGCTCAGGGAGACTGAGTTGCAGATGGACTTGGAGATCAGCAATAGGATATTTACTGATATCGTGGACTGGCTGAACGAGGAAGATGAAGAGGACGAAAGAAGCTACGCGCTCTTTAGACAGAGAAGGGGCGAGGCCGTGGCATCCCAATAGATTTACCTCGGGAGCATCCGAACGAGGGAGTCTATCTTAATATAGTAATAATGGATCGATGAACTTACGTTGAAGGGGTTGTTATAAATAGTGGGATTGATGACGGTATATAGCTATCGCTAATCGCTATTTAGAATGACAACTTGCTTAAGCCTCGCAGAAGGCTCTGTAAAGGGTGAAGTCACTGGTCGAAGAGACGATGTCGAGAGCGGTACCTGGAGCAACGAAGAAGATGTTTCCTTCGGCAGCGACCTGAACCTCATCGGACGAGCCCTGGACGGCAACGGAACCGGAACCGGCAGTGACAATCATCATGGAAGGGCCATTGAAGGCAGCGAGCTTGGCATCACCGCCCTTGGCGGAGAACTTGATCTGCAGGACGGCGAACTCGTCGATAGGAGGGTCGTAGAGGCCGAACGTGGCGGCACCGGAACCTCTTGGGAACGGAGCTGGCTCGAGCTTCTGCTCGTCGACCGGGTTGGTCGAGTAGGTGAGGCAGGAGACGAGGGTCTTGACGTCCTTGAACTTAGGGGTGAAGCCGGATCTGATGACGTTGTCCGAGGTGGCCATGCACTCCATGATGTCACCGGAGATGTAGGCGTGTGGCTCGAGGGCCTTGAGGAACATGGCCTCGCCGGCGTTGAGGTAGCAGTGGTTGAGCATGAGGCAGCCGCAGAATAGGCCAACGTCGCCAGGGAACTGGACGTCGAGGCGCTGAATCAGGTCGGCGATTTCCTCGCCAAAGTACTCAGGGTGGGACTTGGTGGTGGCGACCATCTTGGTAGCGTACTGCTCGATGGTGGCGTCAGAGGCCTCCATGACTTTCTTGAAGACAGACTTCAGGGCGGCCTTCTTGTCAGCGTCGGTAGCAGAAGCGTCGGAAACGACCTCGTGGAACGAGGTGGCGATCTCGTCGCCAACGAGGTCGTGGAACTCCGGGATCTTTTGCAGGTTAGCGTCCACCTCCTTGAGAGGCTTGAAGCCACAGAAGGCCTCAAAGTTGGTGATGGCGACGGCCATCTCAGGCTTGTGGTTGTCGTCCGGATAGTGGGCCGGGTCGTCCTTGTGCAGCTGCTTGGCGAGGGTCTTGTCCGGGTGGGCCTGGATCGAGAGCACCTTGTTAATAGAGAGCACCTTGAACAGGAACGGCAGGCCAGTCGAGCCGAACTTGGCCTCGACGGTGCTGCCCAGGTAGTCCGTGGTATCAGCGCTGATCAGCTTGATCAGCTGCTCAGAAGGGTCCGCCTTGAGCGTGGCTGGGGCCTTTGGGTGCGTGCCCATCCAGAGCTCGGCGTATGGCTCAGATTCGTTAATCTTGAAAGTGGAGTCGTTGAGCTCCTGGTAGTGGGCGACGGCGCTCTTGGAGCCGATCTTGCCCCAGGCGTAGTTCTGCGGGACACCAATGACCTTGATGGGAGCGATGGGTGACATTTCTGGGCGCGTGCGTGTACGTTTACCGGCCGGTAGGAGGAGGAAAACTGGTATATATGCTGGCTTTTTTGGCAGTTATTTCAGCTCGTGTCCTAATTAGGCAATCGCAGGGCATATACACGCCGAGGAGCGCGTGTTGCAGCGAGCAAAAGCAAAACTCAAGGCAGGCAGGTTTTCACGGCCTTGGCGGGGCGGGATTTTATCCGGTGGAAAAACCTCCGGCTCGCCAAATATGCAGGGCAGGTTCTATGGTTGAAGGAAGATTCTAATTCTAAAAAAAACGTGGCTGGCCTAGTCTAGTCGGCGACGCGAGAATTCCGCTTCAGCCTCGACGGCATGTGTAGTGCGAACGAGCGGACACGAGACCCGGAGAGAGTCTTGCGCAGCGGCGTCATCCCGCCAGCTGGTGGCTGTTGCTGCGGCATGGTGCCGCCATTGGGGGTGGTGGCAGGTGTAGACGATGACGAGGAAGGGGATGAGGATGGAGTCCGCAACGCTGATTTAGAGGTGGTGGTGGCGGCGGCGGCAGCAGCAGCAGTCGAGCTCGAAGGAGCGTACGTCAAGGGTGTAGTTGTCGCAGTAGTTGTCCCCGTGGTTGTCGACAAGGTGGCCATGGCCGCCGACAGCGAGGCCGTGTTGCCACCTGACTGTCTGCCGATGTCGTCGCCGGCGCTCATACGCCGAGATAGCGGGATCCTGGCCGAGTAAGCTCGGATAGGAGAGATCGGCCGCGACGAGGGAGCCGAAATGTTGCGGGATGCAGCAGCACTAGAAGCTGTCACCGAGTTGGTGGTGGCAGTAGAGGCCGCCCTGCGCTCAGCAACACGCCGCTTCAAGAGATCACCAAACTCCTTGTCAGAGACCTGGAGCGACTCGTAGAGCGGCGCCGGCTCCGAGTTGACCACAAAGTCGGCGTCGTAGACTTGGCTGTACGACGGCACCTCGTTGAGCGATTCGTCGAACTTGGGGGTCGTCACCTCTGACGGTGGCATAGAGATGTACTGCACCGTTGGCACGCCTGGCGTGTCCAGCGCCGTTGTTGCATTGGCTGATCTATGAAGAATGGCCGGGTCCAGGTCGAAGTAGGACGTCACAGACTGCTGTTGCTGTTGCTGGAGAGGGTTGATCGGCAGAGGCGAGACCAGCGGCGAAACAGTCGACGGGTCCAGGTAGGTGTCGTTCTCAGCATCCTTGTATGACGGGAGGAACACCTCGGTGGTTCTATGTGAATCGACTGCTCCGCCGGCCTCGTAGTTGGGGTCGGCAACAATCTCTTGTGATCTGCCCTCAGCCTCGACCTGGTGCACC
This sequence comes from Xiuguozyma silvatica, assembly GCA_018344475.1. NCBI lineage: Eukaryota > Fungi > Ascomycota > Pichiomycetes > Pichiales > Pichiaceae > Xiuguozyma > Xiuguozyma silvatica. Next base: position 12,324 of record JADIOY010000084.1, on the reverse strand, counting down.
TGGGCAGCAGCTACTGGAGGGAGGGGCGCTGGGACACCTGGGGCGATCTCACCTGCCGATCCAGCTGATCCATGCGAGTTTGTAGGCGTCGATGTAACAGTACCACTACCGTTGCTGCTTGCCTGCCCGCTCTCCGCTGTATCGTCCGAAGAGACGCTCGAGGTCGCGCTCGAACCGTCAGGGATTGTTGCCGGCCCAGCCTGCGGACTGACACCCGTAAGAACGTTGGGTCCTCCCACTGCTGCAGCCGCTGCAGCTGAAGCAGAGACATTGGCCGCGGCCGCGGCCTCATCGGCGGCCTTGTCGAACAGCGGAGTAGATCCGGCCTTGAACCGCACCCTGCCGTTCATGTCGACGTATGCGTTGCGTCCCAACAGCTTGTCGGTACCGCTGATGTAGAAAAAGATCGGGAGCTTCGAGCGCACCTGCGATGTGTGCCCATCCGGGTTAGTGATGTTGATGTCGAGGATAAGCTTGTTCTTGACTCGGATCAGGTCATCTTTAAGTGAGATGTCTGGCGAACACTGCTTCAAACTCTGCGGCATAGCTATTGTGGCCTCCATAGACCACCGGTCCTGGTTCAGTTCGTCCATGGGCACACGCGGCATGTCGCATTGGAAGACGGTCTTCTTGTCTTCAAACGACTCGTTGTCGTCACCTTTCAATGCAAAGCTCTGCTCGACAGAGGCCGAGATCTTGCCCAGCTGTAGGTCTTTTACGAGCGGCACGATAAGAATGTGGATCTTGGTCTTGCCTCCCAGGGCGATGGCCTTCTTCGGCAGGTGCACCTCGTACTGCACCTTGCCCGGCCAGGTATTCTCGACGGTGCAGTCCTCGCTGAACGTGAGCTCCTCGAGCAGCGGTGTCCGGAAGATGCGCAGATACTTCGATGCGACGGGCTCTCTCTTGAACTGCTTGGCACCTTCGATCTTGCTCTGCAGCCTGTACAGGATGACACCGCACTGGAGTCCCTCGACGGTTTCTGGGATGTCACCGGGGAGGACGACGTCGAATGGGAGCGAGTAGTTACCTCTGGGCAACTCAAACACAGTGCTTCCGCCCGTCTCGGCTGTGACATCGGGGAACGGCGTCGTTCCCGCAGGAATTGACTCGTCAAAGTAAAGGTGGTTGGTCTTCCCCTTCAGCTTCGAGATGCCGAACTGGCTCAGCTGCGGCGGCGACGCGGACCTCTTGCTGTTGGCGATTTCAACGACACCGGTTGTGCTCGTCAAGAGATTCTTCCACTCGACTTTCACGACGACGTTCTCCTTGCGGACCGGGCACGACGCAATGATCTTGCCCTCAGAGTCCTGGAACGACTCCAGGAAGTCGAGCCGGAAGGTGCCTACGAGGTTGAGCGAGACCGCCTTGGCGATGATCGTTTCAGGAATGGCAAAGACGACATGGCCGGTTATATACAGGGAATTGGCCTCGCCGGTCTGGCCGCTCAGGAACAGGACGTTGCGGTCCTGCGAATGGACCCTAATGTCGAAAAGCGACGGTTGTATATGCGGTGTTCCCTTGCTACCAAAGGCAAACATGGTTGGCGTCCTTGTGTCCTCTCTAATTGGTTCTTATTTAATTACCCCACAAAAAAAGAAACCAGCGGATAGTTTTATTTTGAAGTACAGACTTGGCTTGGCTTGGCTTGGCTTGGCGCCGGGCGCTAGTACCAGTTTTAATATATATATTATCATTCTTTTAGATGCGTGCGCGCGCTGCACTGCCCTCATTCTAGCAGGGACTTGCGATAGGTGAATTGCGATTAGAATTATCTATGATTATTTGCTGACGGCCCAGTAGCGGCGGTAGCAGTAGGTGATGCAGATGCCGGAGATGACAGTGCAGACGGCAAAAACAGCGAACGGGAACGTGAGGCAGTAGTATGTGAAGACCTCGGCAGTCTTGGCGGTGCAGTAGCGGTCATACTCGAATGCGTAGAAGAGGCCGAGCAGGAGCGAGCCGAAGGCCGGTGCCGAGAGGAAAAGACCCCACGTGGAGCCCATCATGTCGACGCCCCAGATGGTGGCGACGAACGTTGGGAACAGCGTGAAGGTGGCGCCGTAGCAGACGCCCATGAAGGCACTGACGGTGGAAAACTCGGTGAAGTCGACTGCCACCAGGAAGAACGAGACGCAGGTCAGGCCGATGGCGCCCATGATCATGCCGAGCGTAGCGGCCGTCGAGTTAAAGAGATCGTTGAGACAGCCGGCGAGCAGCCGCGTGACTGTCGAAAACAGCGAGAAGACGGCCACCTGGGTGGAGATGCTGGTGGTGTCGTCGTAGTTGTTGGTGACGGTCTGGGTGATGCTGCCGAGGTTGGAGATGAAGAGCTCCTGCGGGCCGGCGAGGAAGAACAGGGCGGTGTACATGATCGGCATGGCAGGGTCCTTGAGGAACTTTCTGAAGCGGGCGCTGTGGGACTGGGGCTCGAGGAAGTCGAGGGACAGCAGCGAGGTGTTCTCGTTCGGCTCGTCCGGCTGTGGGATGTCCTCCTCTTCCTCTTCCTCACGGAGCTTCGAGAAGATCTGCTCTTTCTCTAGGGTAACGACGACAGAGGAGAGGCAGTTGAGCACACCGCTGATGAAGTAGACGGCAGCGAGCCAGTAGTAGACTCTGTCTACGGAGATCTCCGCTGGGTTGGCCGGGTCTTTGAACTGCGGGAAGTTGAAAATCCAAGAGAGCATCAGCGAGGAGAGGCCGTAGAAGGCGACGGGCAGCGAGATGCTGAGACCCTTGCGGTCAGGATAGATCTTGGCACAGGTGAGCAGCGAGCAGAAGTAGGCGGAAGAGGTGCCCATTCCGATCAAGAAAAATGCGAATGCCATGAGCACGTACGACTCTTCGGCGTTAAAGATGTGTGCTGCCCAGACATAAGCGGGGCAGAGCACCATGCCAATGAGTGCGAGCAGGATCGGTCCGTGGGCATCGCTCAGATATCCGAGCAGCGGCAACGTCAGGTAGAGGCCGATATTCATGGCGCCCGCGATCACGTTGACGTCGATCTGGTCATAGTGCAGACGCTTGATAAACTGTGGGGTAAAGATGGAGAAGGTGACGACGGAAGCGTCAAAGAGGCAAGTGAGCAGCGAGATAAAGAAGCTGGCCTTTTGCAAAGTCGACTGTGTGAGGTGGGTTGCTAGGAAAGTCCTGAGGTGGTACGTCAGGGTGTCCTCGAACCTCGATAGCTGTTGAGTCATAGAGTAAATGTATGTATTATGAGGGAGAGAGAAAAAAAAAACTAGACGCTTTAGATGCCTCGGGAGATCGCTTATCTGACTCGGGGTGAAAAAAAAAAAGTTTTTTTTTTTGCTTTTCAGTCGGAGTCGCAGAATCTCTGGGGCTTCCCGAATAGTGCATGGCTGAAAAGATTCCCCCACGTGACCGGCTCGCACGAGTCGGAACCTGAGGAATCTCGGGGACACTCATCGGTCGGCAGATCCCGCTTGTCCAAGGGTTCACTGATGTGGACGAGGTCGGGGAAGATCACCTGGGAATACTTCGGGTTCCGTGGTGAGTCCTCGGCGTGCTGCGGGATCACCTCTGACAGAGGGAGAGTCACGTAGGACTCCTCGCGGAGGCACTTTGTGAAATCCTTGCAGTAGCGCTCGTTGGGCTGGGGCGGCACGGTTTCGATCTGGATGGATGCGAGGTCCCTCTGGGTCAGACCGTGGCTCTCTATCGCAGCAAATGCCCCGTTGTAGTTGAACCGGGTCGTGCCATTCTCGAAGGCCGGGTATACCATGATGTCTGTGTGGGACTCGGCCACCTTGATGCAGAGCCCTCCGGCCGGGTCCTTGGAGTAGGCCGAGCAGTACGACGAGTGGAAGAGGTCGATCAGGTCGTCCTCATCAGAGTGGTTAGCCTTCACGAGCGACATTGCAATGTTCTCAAAGAAGTTGTCTGCGACCACCCGCTCGGCTCCTGGCTGGTTGGTCACCTCTCCAAACTCCATCACGAGCAACGGGCTGACAAAATTAAACCTGGCGCTGGGGGAGCTCGGGTAGTGGTAGAGAACGTCGGGGCCCTTGAATAGTTCGTCGTTGAGCAGGTTGTTCTCGGTGATGAAGTCCATGGGGAAGAGCATCTTGAAGTCGGTCAGATCGTACCTACCGTCCACATCGAACGGCATCAGCATGCTGAGCCCGCGCGGGTGAGGGCCGTCGTCATCCCTGTTGACCACAACGGGCCGGTCCATGTTGAACACGAAGTGGCCCTGGGTGTTCTTCGGGAAGAACATCGACTGGTACTTCTTCTGGGTTCTGCGGAAGTTGAAGAAGCCACCGGGGACGCCATGGAGCTTAAACTGGAGGGAGCTGGCGGCCGTCGTGTCAGCATTCCTGGTACCGCCTGTACCAGAAGTAGACGAAGCCATTATGGCAATCCCGTCTGCCGAGGAGTTGAAGACGGTGGAGTATGCGCTGTGTTCGTCGATGTATGGACTTGGCGGCACAGTACCATCATTGAGTTGTCTCGGAATGACGAGTCCCGTGCAGCTGGCTGCCAAAAGGAGAACTCTGAGTATCATACTTGAATAGTCTTTTAAGCGCTAGGATCTTTTTGACACCGAGAAACTTGCCCAGTTAGGAAAAGTAGGAGCCGAAAAAAAAAAAAAAGTGAAGGCTGGCCTCGGCCAATACGGGGCACCGAGCTTGGCCCCAGGGCAGTAAAAACCGCGAGAGAGCCGGTTGAAAAAACTTTCCAGTCTCGTATATACCCGTCAGATGCCTTCGTACTCGATATTGAAGCAGCTGCCGCTGGCGCGCCTGCCTCTTCGGAGGCTTGCTGCGCAGCGTCTGATCTCTACGAGCAGTGCTGCATTGCAGGCCCAAAAGGAGACTGCTGGCGAACCCGAGAAGCCTCAATCGGGCATGGGCGACTACGTGGACTTTGGTTTCACCAAAGTGGCTACCCCTGAGAAGGAGAAGCTCGTCCACAACGTGTTCTCGTCGGTGGCCTCGAGCTACGACGTCATGAACGATGCCATGTCGATGGGTATCCACAGACTTTGGAAGCGCCACCTCATTAACAAGCTGGATGCCGGCATGAGACCCAACTCGGGCGAGCCGCTCAACTTCCTGGACGTTGCTGGCGGCTCCGGCGACATCGCTTTCGGCCTGCTCGACCACGCGAAGGAACGGTTCGGAGACACGCAGTCGACGATGACTGTCGCTGACATCAACACGGACATGCTTGCCGAGGGTGTGAGACGCTGCAAGCAGGGACCGTACGCCAATTCCCCGCGTATCAGATTCGTCGAGCAGAACGGCGAGAAGCTGGACGCCATTCCGGACAACTCGATGGACGTCTACACGATTTCGTTCGGCATCCGTAACTTCACAGACAAGCAGGCTGGTCTGAACACGGCCTACCGTGTTCTGAAGCCCGGCGGAATCTTTGCCTGCCTGGAGTTCTCCCAGGTGCAGGACCCGGTTCTCGACTACCTGTACCAGCTGTACTCGTTTTCGGCACTGCCAATGATGGGTCAGCTGATCGCCAACGACAGAGACTCGTACCAGTACCTGGTGGAGTCGATCCGCAAGTTCCCTAACCAGGAGAGCTTTGCCAACATGATCCGCAAGGCCGGCTTCTACGTCCCGGGCAAGGGCTACGAGAACCTGACCTTCGGCGTCGCCGCCATCCACATTGGTGTGAAGCTGTAGAGCCTAGCCAACCCGCCCAACTCGGTCTGTCCAACTCGGTCTGTCGGCCTGACCGATTCTCATCTACTGCTAGCGGTAGAATTGTGTATGTACATAGAAATGAAATCCTTGGGAGAGTTCAGCAGTTGGTAAAAAAAAAAGTATAAATACTGGGAGGGCCGCCATAAAAGTTTCTAGCTCTCCATCTTTATGCTAGGGCATTACGTGTATCAGTGAGGATTCGTCCGAGATCATGTTTTTGCTAGTTGAAAACTTCAACATGACTGCTTCCTGGTGTTAGTGGCCTTGCCATGGATACCAGGGGAATTTTTGGACGACTTTTATCGCTGTCATAGCTTGCTAGGCAGCGTGCGTAAACAGTAAACTCTGGAAAGGCTCTGGAGGCCCGGGAGGCTCTGGAGGCTCTGGAGGCTCTGGAAGCCATTGAATCTGCTCTCCCCGTAGCAGTAACATGTGATGTCTCTGGTGTAGCATTGATACTGAGTTCGCCAGTCGGCATTTGCCTAGTAATCAACCCTGTCAGCCTACGAGGCATACAGAGTGCCAATTCTCAGTGAGTTCTTTTTCACAGTGAAAAAAAAAACTTCTCCCCTCGTTAGTGTATCTCCGATTCGACCATGTTCAAGAAGTTCACCAAGGAGGACATCCACACGCGGACGAACGTCAAGTCGTCCGTGCAGCGGGGACTGAAATCGAAGCTTGTGTCGCAGTATCCGAAGCTGGAGCCCGTCGTCGACGAGCTGATCCCCAAGAAGTCCACCGTCGAGCTGTACAAGTGCGAGGACAAGATACAGCTGTACCTGGTCAATAAGGAGGTCCTGCTGTACCAGAAGTTCGACGAACTGCTTCCAGCTCTGAGACTCGTCCATGAGTATCCTGAGTGCTTCCCGCGTGTCCAGGTCGACCGCGGTGCCATCAAGTTCATTCTCGGTGGAGCCAACATCATGTGCCCGGGCCTGACATCGAAGGGCGCCAAGCTGCCCGACGAGAACTGGCCCAAGGGCAAGACCGTTGCCATCTACGCTGAGGGCAAGGAGCACGCGCTCGCCATCGGCCAGCTGCTGATGGACGTCGACGAGATCAAGGAGGTCAACAAGGGCATGGGCATCGAGGTGTTGCATTATCTGGGCGACGGACTCTGGAACTTTGAGGAGTAAGGACTCACTCTGATAGCTAATAGATACGAACCACTTACCAACGTGTATTGTAAACTGTAAGGGTAAGGTCCCACTGGGGGATCCGCCATTAGGCTTTGCGTCTTCCAGTCCCTCCCTGCTATTCTTGAGATAAAAACTCCGCGCTACATTTTAAGACACGTTCCATAAGGTGTACACAACGAAGGAGAAGCACCCAGCACTGATAATTTGCCATGCCGATCGACCACTACGGCGTTGTTATCGACGCAGGATCTTCTGGATCTAGATTGCAGGTCTACAAGTGGCAGGAGGTGTCCCCCGAGGACAACGCCAGCCCGAACCTGCTCCACAGTGTGCCCCATATTATACAGGACAAGTCCTGGGGAACCAAGACGAGTCCGGGCATCTCGACGTTTGCAGACAAGCCTGGCAAGGTCTGGAACAAGCACCTTAAGGCCCTGGTCAAGTTCGCCGAGGAGGTGATCCCGAAATCGAAGCAACGTGAGACCCCGATCTTCCTGCAAGCCACAGCCGGCATGCGTATGCTGCCTGTGGACAAGCGCCAAAGGCTGATGAACAAGGTCATCTCAGAACTGCGGCGCCACACGAGCTTTACGGTGGGGCCCGACACGGTCCAGGTCATCGACGGCGAGACCGAGGGCCTCTACGGCTGGCTCGCCCTGAACTACTTGGAGGGCCGGCTTAACAACTACGATCCGAAGAAGTCCCTCGATCAGCACGACAAGACCTTTGGATTCATGGACATGGGCGGCGCCTCGACGCAGATTGCGTTTGTGCCCTCCCAGAAGAAAGAGCGTGAGAAGTACAAGGACGTCCTGTACAACGTCCGCCTCAGAAGCGTCGACGGCACCCCGCAGGACTGGCCCGTGTTTGTCAGCACCTGGCTCGGCTTCGGTGCCAACCAGGCCCGCCGCCGCCACCTGCGCAACCTCATCATGGCTCTGCCTGATGGAGTCAATTACGACACAAACGGCGACGATACCTACGACATATCGGACCCCTGCTCGCCCCACGGCCTCAAGGTCAGACAGGAGTACAAGGGTATCACCTACGACATTACGGGCTCCGGCAACTACAAGCAGTGCCTCCGCACTATATACCCGCTCCTCCTGAAGCATCTTCCTTGCAAAGATGAGGACGATGACTCGTGCCTGTTCAATGGAGTCTCGGCGCCGCAGATCGACTTCGACAACGACCAGTTTGTCGGCATCAGCGAGTACTGGTACACGGCAAACGACGTCTTCCGGATGGCCGGTGAGTACAACTTCAAGCAGTTCGAGAACAGACTCAAGAGCTTCTGCGAGGCGGACTGGTCCACCGTCGAGAGGAACTACAACGATGGCAAGTACGGCCAGTTCATCGACCTCCCCTTGCTCAAGGACTCCTGTTTCAAGGCCTCCTGGGTGGTGAACGTTCTGCACGAAGGATTCGGCCTCCCCCGTGTTGGACTTGAGACTGATGCTGACTCCTCAGAGGCATCTATAGATCAACCGATGTTCCAGTCGGCAAATACGGTGAACGGTGCCGAGCTGAGCTGGCCACTCGGCAAGATTCTGCTCTATGCCTCCTCCAAAGTTCCCGGCGACGATGCATTGTCCCCCGTGGGGATCTTCCCCTCGCCTGCAAAGGCAGTTGAACTACAGAGGCAGGCCGCTGTGGATCAAAGGTTGCTTGCCCAGAACGCTGCATCTGTGACGTACGCCGGGATTAGCCCATACTACTCGTTGTTCCTGGTGGTTCTCACATTTTTGGGCGTCTATTTTTTAGTGCTCCGGAGGCGCGCCAAGTCATCCGCGGTCATCTCAAAGCTTGGCTTGCGTCTCCAACGTTTGGCCATGAAAGTAACCAGCCGTCTTTCCGATGCTTACTGCGGGCTCGGCGGCGGCAACGAGTCAGAGGCCGCATCCATTAGAACACAAACCGCCGAAATCGCCGACCTCGAAGAAGGCCGCTTTGCATACAATCTTTCGGGTCTTCGGACCCGTTCTACCGCCAATCTACAAGACCTACGTGATGAAGTAACCGGATCACAGCCGCCTTCCCCTCAACCGCAGCGCTGGATGGGTCCACAGATTCCCCCCTCGCCGGATAGCCGGCCTGCCCTGCCGCATTCAAACTCATTCAGCAACTTCCGAAATGCAATGCCTCAGCTCGATCTCATGAGTAAACGGTTCCCTGCAGGATGGGCTCCGGGATCCAATTCCGACAAGGGAGATAAGGCCTAGAACTGTCTGTTGCCGGACGGCCTGGCCTGCCACAGCCGATCTCCTTCCGATTTAGGAGATCCGCGCTCTCACTTCCCTGGTGTGGCGCCAGGGCTAAGAATGGAGAAGAATCCTTGCATGTATACGTATTCAATTGAAACTTTACGCCGATGTACTCCTATAGATGGCCAGAATCGCCCACTAAGGTCACCAGAATATAAAACCGGTTTGAGAAGAGACACATTGCGCTCAAACAAATACGCGGACGCAAACCGTTACGTATAAGAGATCCTGCATTGTTACAGGGTACTGCATAGTTTCTTGTCTGGAAATACGAAAGCCAAGCGCCATTTCTTGGAGGGGTTGGGCAGCGGCAGAAATGGCCGATATTTCCATCATGCACCTCGGAATTTTCACTTTTCCGGGGCTCAGCCGTGTCATCGCAGTAATGTCATTGGAGCCAAATCTACAGGGTGTATGTGGTGGCTCCCTTTATGGCTTGACGTAAGAGGTGAACCCAAGCCCGAAAATCTCCTCGGTTTTTTCAGCAATGTAGGCCAGTGTCGGCGCATACCCGACTTTCTAGGGGCACATATACTCGGATAATGATTCATTACTGCTTCCTAAGTGTCCCGAAATACACTTATTAGTTTATATACTATACTGATTGGGTGGACTCCGGAGGGTCTCGATTCGGGTTGTTTCTTTTTTTTTTTCAGTCCGACTCGCCGAGATTCTGGACATGCAATTGCCCCTCTCTGGTTCGGCTACCAAGCTAGGATAAAATGAAAAAGAAAGAAAAGTAGGTTAAACCCTTTGCATTTTTTTTTTCATGCTCCCTATGGTGTTCTGCCTTCCAGCCAACCAATTGTAGTCCACATGGACATCTCTTCTACCCCGTAATTTGGTGATCGTTAAGACAATCGCTGTAATGAGGCTAAAAGGAGCTGGATCGCTCATATAAGAAAGCGGCAATCCGCCTCTGACAGACAGGTAACCCGAAACTCTATCCATCGAACCCCAAAACTTCATCTCTCTCCATGCTCTCCCCGGTAGCTCTCCTCCCACTGTTGGGAGTCGTCTCCGCCGGAAACGAATGGAAGACTATTCTGAATGCTCGCTCTGGTATTTCTCAGTACGAGTCCTGTGATAGTTATATCTCATCTACGTATGTCTACGACTACACTCCTCTTGGACTTACCGAGCGCTCAGCTTACTACGACACCGTGTGTGGATATCCTCCATGCGTTGGTGCTATGATGCTCTGTTGTGCCGAGCTGGTTGCAAATGACACCTCCATGATGGAGAAGATCTATAAAGTTGCTGCTTCCAATTGTGCTGCCTACTCTAGTTACACGCTCGAACCAAGCTATTACAAGGAGCAGTACGAGAATGCCACTGCCTACTACCGTCCAAACAGCGAGGTTACCGATCACACCTTGCCCATCTACTTCCCTACTCTTCCCAACATGACTGAGACCGCTGAGTTCTGCGAGGCCAACCAGACGTACTACGATAACGTCGATGGCGGAACTTGGTACTCAATCGGCATTGTCGTGTACTTCTTTGTCATCGCCTGCATTGCCACCTGTGTCAATTTCATGAAGCATACTGGCATGGCTTCGAAGCTTTCGAATCCCTACATCAACAAGTTCAGAGGCTACTGCACAATCCCTGCTCTCTTGCCTAACGGCTCGTATGGTGCCACTTCAGGATTCTGGAAGGTTTTCACAACTCTGATCCCGAACAGAGTTGAGAGTCTTGTCAGCTTTGGATTGGCCATTTTGCAGATCGTTTTCTATGCGATGTCATACAAGCAGGATCTTGCTGCTCTTGTGTTCGGTACAGCGGAGCGTTCTTTGCAGAGATACATTGCCGACAGATCTGGTATCATGGCCTTCGGTAAGATTCCTCTACTCGTTCTTGTCAGCGGACGCAACAACATCTTGATCTGGCTGACTGGTGCCAAGTATTCTTCTTTCATTCAATACCACAAGGTCATCTCGCGGTGGATGTTCGTCGATACTATGATCCACTCCGTCGGTTACACCGTCTACGATGGCGGTGTTGATACTGCAGAGTATGCGTCAGACTTGAAGAGACTCTACTTTGTGTGTGGTGTCATTGGCACTATTATCGCCGGTATTATGCTTCTCTTTGCGATCTGTCCTCTGCGTAACTACATCTATGAGTCCTTCCTCTATTCGCACATCATTCTCGCCTTGTGCTTCATGGTTATGTGTTGGTACCACTGCAGGGAGCTTGGCTGGTGTGAGTGGATGATTGCTTCATATGTTCTGTGGGGTGCCGACAGAATTCTCAGAGTTGTCCGCTGCAGCATGTTCGGCTATCGCACTGCCCATATGGAGCTTATCAGCGACGACTCGTTCAAGGTCACCGTTGACAAGCCCAGCTACTTCCAGTCACGTCCTGGCCAGTACGGATTCGTCTATTTCAGTGACTGGTTTCTGTGGTTCCAGAATCATCCATTTACTCTCGTCGACACTGGTGATCAGATTGAGATCTTCATCACTGCCAAAAGGGGTATCACGAACAGAATTCTGAAGCAGTTGAAGAAGAACGGTGGCAAGATGGACAGGAAGCTCGTCATTGAAGGCCCATACGGCGATCACTCCCCAGTTGAAAAGTACGACAACGTCTTGCTTATTGGTGGAGGCGCCGGTGTGCCGGGAATTGCCGATCATGCTGTCAAGCTTTCGCAACTCGAGTCCAAGCAGGCTGTCAAGCTTATCTACGTTGAGAGAACTCTATCCGATGCCGAGATCTACCTGAGAGACCTCGTTGGCCAGCTCAAGGGCACTAAGGTGACTGTCGAGATGTTCCTGACCAGAGAGGAGACAGGTACTACCGAAAACTACCAGCTCAGTGCTGGTGAGAGTGTGAACTCCGAGACATCTACCTCCGAGAAGGACTCCGAGAAGGAGAAGGATTCTGCCAAGGACAGGGTCTCGCTGACCAGTATCAATTTCATCCACGTGAAGTATGGTCGCCCAGATATTAAGCGGATTGTTGCTGAGGAATGTGCTGGTGCAAACGGATCTCTCGCTGTTGCAGTCTGCGGTCCTGGCAAGATGGTTGACCAGGTGAGAGCTGCCACCGCCAAGGCCATCCGCGAAAGCAAGTACCGGATCGATCTGTACGACGAGCTCCAGAAGTGGTAAAGAAGAAATTTTAGTGAACGATCGTCATTTTCATTCTGTCTATATATTTATCTATATCTATAAGGAGTTTTGTTCGTTCAACTGAGTGGACTAGGGTAGTAGGGAGTGGAATAGTAGG